>CAJHQQ010001629.1:0-88530 GCA_905132885.1 Moricandia moricandioides
AATAATCAGTAATATACAATATAAGAAATAAAAATATTACATTGAAAATCTATTGTAATATTAAAAATAAGTAAATATAAAATATAAGTAATATAAATATCACATTAAACATCTATAATTAAATATACAATGAAAATAATAATAAGTAAATATACAATATAAGAAACAGAAAAACTACATTAAATATCTATATAAAAATTAATTTGAAAATAAATAATAAGTAAATATAAAATATAAGAAATATACATATTACATTAAACATCTATAATTAAATATACAATAAAAATAGAGAAATTGCCAAGAATAGCATAAGTTAAGTATCACATTGCAAAAATACATATTATCAAAAATATATTATCATTTGGGTTTACACTTTAGTGATTATTGTTTATGGTTTAGTGTTAAAGGGTGAGATTGAGTTTCTAATTTTTTTATAAATATTTAGAAAAATTAATTAAGGTTATTTTGAAAAATAGCCATCATTAAAGGTAAATTTACAAAGTGGTATCAAACTTAAGGTAGAAATTAAATTCCCCATAAAAATAACAACAAGTAAATATACAATATAAGAAATAGAAAATTATATTAAGTATCTATATGAAAATCTATATTAAAATAAATAATAAGTAAATATATAATATAATAAATAAAAATAATTTATTAAATATCTATTGTAATATTACCATAGACATAAAAAAATAGAATAAGTAATATACAATAAAAGAAATGAGAAAAACTGCATTAAACATCTATCAGAAAATGTATACTTTTAATTTTTTTTATTATTTGCAAATATTTTATAAGTGAATATACAATATAAAATAAATAATAATTAAATATAAAATATAATAAATAGAAATATTACATTAAACATTTATCATAATATTATCATTTGATATAAAATCAAGAAATTTAGAATAATTAAATATACAATATAAAAAAAATAAACAATAAGTAAATATAAAATATAAGAAATGTAAAGATTAAATAAAATATCTATCTGTAAATGTATATTAAAATAAATAATCAGTAAATATATAATATAAGAAATATAAATATTACATTAAAAATCTATCGTAATATTAAAATAAGTAAATATAAAATATAATAAAAACAAATAGTAAGTAAATATACAAAATAATAAATATAAATATTATTTTAAACATCTATCGTAATATTATCATTTAATATAAAATGAAAAAAATAGAATAAGTACATATAAAATATAAGAATAGATAAAAAATAAGTAAGTATATAATATAAGAAATAAAAATATTACATTAATCATCTATCGTAATATTAGAACTAGATTCTGACCCGCGCTTTCAAAGCGCGGGATATATTTCTCGATTTTATTTTTATTTCAAGAGTTTCACCGGTTTGGGGAGTAAATTGCTTCCAAGCATGCAGAACTTTGACTTGAACAGACCATGTGTTTTCCATGGTCTCACCTTAGTAAGAGATAAAATTGCATCAGTTGAGCCCATTGTAGAATAACAAAGAAACTAATGATTTGTGTGTGGTTGATTTTCGAAATAACTTCGGTTGTATGTGTATTTATAATAAAGATAGAATAGGTTAAATTGTGACCATCGAATATAGGAGAATCTTAATGGTTACTATATCACGTAACGATTTCATTATACGAAATCTTATATATATTTACTTGTTGTAGTGGCAAATATCACGTAAGGATTTAAGGATTCTAGTCGATTTCTGGTTATAAAATATATTATCAAATTTAACAACTTACTATATTTGCGGATTGATTTAATTGAAGGTTAAATAAATAAAGTAAAAAAAAGTTTATACCGTATCTTTTATAGATAATACGAAATCTTTTAGATATTTACTATATCATTATTAAATCTAACAACAATATCTTTTATAGATAATACGAAATCTAACAAAATAATCTTTTAGCCTAATGTTTGGTGGCGAGTTGATTTATCATAATGTCTTTAAAAAAAATTCTACCTAGGATTAAGTATGGTCCAAAGTAATGCTTCTGTTTTAATAGTATTGATAAGAAAATATACAATATCAGAAAAAATAAATAAATATACAATAGAAAAAATAGAAAAACTACATTAAGCATCTATCTGAAAATATGCAGTAAATAATAATTAGTAAATCTATAATATAAGAAATAGAAATATTACATTAAACATCTATTGTAATATTACCATTTTATATAAAAGTAAGAAAAATAGAATAAGTAAATACACAATATAAAAAAAATTAATAAGTAAATATACAATATAAGAATAGTTATATAGCTATATAGCTAACATTTGAAAATTAAAATAGTTCCGCACGTAACGCGGATTAACCATAGTATTTATAGTAATTAGGGTTGAAATACAGATACACTGCAGCTGAAAGAGTAAGGCAATGATGGAGATAAAACTGGAATATTTAAACGTTACCTCTCTTTTTAAACACCTTTGCCAACGTCGTATTGTCTCGTTACTTGTTGAGGCAACTGCCGTTTTACTCCATCTGTCGCAGTGGCAGAGGCAGCGACAACGACAACGAAAAGAACTGGCACAAATTATTTTAATACAAAAAGTTTAAATACAAGACATATACAATTGTAATTTGACTAAAAGCAAAAAAAAAAACCAAAATAATAATAAAAAAAAAGTGAAAATCTGAAGAAATACACTTACATTAGATTTTATTTTGAAAAATATACCATTATTTATATTTTTTGAAAACTATCCTTTTGTATATGTGAATTGAGTAAACTATCCAATCTAACGATATTAAAAAGGAAAAATCTCTCAAATAGATATTTTTAAATTTTTTGTCACAAAATAACAATAAAAAAATGACCAAAATAGATTTTTTTATTTTGAAAAATTTAATATTTTTAAATTTTTATTTAATTATAAACATCATCTCCAAAACCCAACCCATAACTAGTTTAAATTAATTAACTCAAATGGTATATTTACACTCTTTAATAAAGTTTATCTTGGTCACTTTTTCTTTGAGTACTATTTTGGAACAAAAACTATTTTAGGTCTATTTTGATCTTTATCTCTATTATAAAAATTATTACCAGAATATTGCTACTTATTTATTTACTTAAGAATATCAACAAAAACATATTTTCAAACAAAATCTTAACAATATCTACACAACTTTTTATAAAAAAACAAAAGAAAAAAAAAAGAAAAACAAGCGTCTCCTCTGTCTTCGTATCTCCTCTGTACAAAGCATTTTCTCCTTCTCTTTGTTCATAGTTTTTTCTTCCTTTCATTTACAGGTTTGTTATTATTATTTTTGGTGCAAGGTTTGTTATTTCTTCATCCATGTATTTAAGTATAATTGGATTTCATAAATTCTCGTCTTATGTTCTTGCACACATTATATTTTTCTTCAAAATTCAGAAAAAAATCACAAAAATAACGAAGATTTTGTTGGATTAAGCTTGAAATAACTTGAGAAACAAGTTATCTATTTCCTACCGAGTTGTGGAATAAGAAATAAGGAAAGTCTTATAAGTTTAGGAGTTATCTAAACATCAGATGTCTAATAGTTTTAGGATTTATATCTCATTATATAAGGAAATGCAAGCTTGTTGCGTAACTTATGTTTTGAGATTGTGTGTTTTGAGTTTGTTTCCTTAAGAGATTAATAAAGAAAGTTATTCTTTATTCCATACAATCTTTAAAATAATATTTGGTATCAGAGCTTGAGGTTCTACAAAAAAAATTGTGTGATAAAGGTGAGAGATCATGAGTGAGACAAAGAAAGAAGAAGTCGAAACAAAACCTAAGGAGATCAGACCCTCCTTGATTAAGTGTCCTATGTTGGACTCTGCGAACTATAATATCTGGTCCATTCAGATGAAGATTGCACTCAAGGTCAACAAAGTATGGGAGACAACGGAGTTTGGGACCAAAGACGAAGACAAAAACAATATGGCGATCGCTCTATTATTCCAATCCATCCCAGAGACCCTCTGCAACTTGGATAACTTGATAATTCAAAATCGGTTTGGGATGCTATAAAGGAAAGACATGTTGGAAATGATAGAGTGAAAGAAGCGAGACTACAAACCTTAATGGCTGAGTTTGATAGAATCAAGATGAAGGAATCTGATACTATCGATATTTTTGTGGGAAAACTCTCCGAAATTTCCTCCAAATCTGTAGCACTTGGTGAAGTCATTGACGAACCAAAACTTGTGAAGAAAAATTTTAAGAGTTTACCACGAAAGAGATATATTCATATTATTGCAGCACTTGAACAGGTTCTTGACCTTAATACTACTAGTTTTGAAGATATTGTAGGGAGACTAAAGGCATATGAAGAAAGAATTGGTGAAGAAGAAGAAGTAGAACAAGATGATCAAGGAAAGCTTATGTATGTCAACACTGAGTTACTACAACCCAATCAAGAAAACTATGGATCCAGTAGAGGAAGAGGACGAGGGGGTCGATCATATTGGAGAGGAAGAGGCCGTTGACGCTTAGGATATTATCAAAATGGGTATGAACAAGGTGAGTCTAAAGTAATGTGTTATCAGTGCGATAAATTGGGACAATATGCATCGAATTGTCTCGATCGATTACTTAAACTCCAAGAAACTGGAGAAAAAGGATGATGACACACAAGAAGCTGACAATCTAATGATGCACGAGGTTGTGTATCTCAACGAACAGAGGGTGAAATCAAACGTCTTTGAAGCCGATCTGAATACAACTTATCTATGGTATCTTGAAAACGGAGCCAACAACCATATGAGTGGTAATCGTTCATTCTTTTCCAAACTAGATCAAACTATTACAAGAATGGTAAGGTTTGGTGATGACACACATATAGAGATAAAAGGAAAAGGATTGGTATTTTTTATACTTAAGGATGAAGGCAAGAAAGTATTAAAAAACGTATACTTCATACCCAATTTAATAAGTAACATCATAAGCCTTGGTCAGGCTACATAGGCAGGGTGTGAGGTTCGTATGAAGGATGAGCTATTGAATGTGTATGATCGGAACGAAGAGCTAGTTGTGAGAACGAGAAGGTCAAAAATTGATTATATAAATTCATCATAGAGGTCGATAAAGTCAAAGTTCTACAGCTATTAACGATGGCAAATACAACCAAGTGGCATGCACATTTGGTGCATATTAACTTCGAAACCATGAAGATGATGGCCAATAAGGAACTTGTTGCAGGTGTACCAAAGATTGTTGGGGAGAAGGAAATGTGTGTTTCTTGTTTGCGTGGAAAACAAACCAGACAATCGTTTCCACATAGAACTACATACCGAGCTACACAAGTTCTAGAGTTGATACATGGTGAACTTTCTGGACCAATCACACCTTCCACACCGGCGCTTAAGAAATATGTATTTGTTATCATTTATGATTACTCTCGTTATATGTGGACGATCCTACTACAAGATAAGAGTGAGGCGTTTGAAAAAATTCAGAAAGTTCAAGATACAAGCTGAACAAGAAACAAAAGTGTGACAGCCCTTCCCGTGGAACCCAGCTGGCGTTGCAGCGCATCGACCCTAACCCCTCCCTTGTGATACAACCTGCCCAAATTCACCCATAGGCCTCGGCTCACAAATAGGTTATTGGTGAGGTTCGAACCCAGGACCTCACCCTTTAACAACTCTCCTACAGAGAAGCTGTCACCAATTGATAGGTTATTGGTGCACTTGACGTTACTCGATTGGTGACAGCTTCTCTGTGGGAGAGTTTTTAAAGGGTGAGGTCTTGGGTTCGAGTAACGCCAAGCGCACCAATAACCCACATGTGAGCCCTTGTAACGCCCCGACCGCCCACAGCTAATGGGCCACCCACGCCCGCTCTCTCGGCCCGTGGGCCCCATCCCGTTCCAACGGTCGGTGCGTTATTTTTTCCGAAGGCTCTAAATCATTGTTTACTGACCCTGCAATCACCACCCGACCTTTCCCCGTGTTTTGGCCTCACTCCCACGGTATCGCGAATCACTTCCCGATATGTCACCCATCTTTTCACTACTCCAACATAATTACACTTAACCCTGGAGTTCTAAACGGATGTGTGACGGAAAAGGTAAGTCAACTTTGGTAACATAGGTAGCCAAATCAATTCTCTTAAGCCTTTCACATATTACAACTCGGGATGTTACAATTCACTCCCTCTCAAAGAACACAACGTCCTTGTTGCGTCCAACGACAGGTCTCAAGACGCCTCTCGGGTCAGAACCGAGATGGCTAACCAGCTCTGATACCACTTGTAACGCCCCGACCGCCCACAGCTAATGGGCCACCCACGCCCGCTCTCTTGGCCCGTGGGCCCCATCCCGTTCCAACGGTCGCTGCGTTATTTTTTCCGAAGGCTCGAAATCATTGTTTATTGACCCTGCAATCACCACCCGACCTTTCCCGTGTTTTTGTCTCACTCACACGGTATCACGAATCACTTCCCGATAGGTCACCCATCCTTTCACTACTCCAGCATAAGCACGCTTAACCTTGGAGTTCTAAACGGATGTGTGACGGAAAAGGTAAGTCAAATTTTGTGACATAGGTAGCCAAATCAATTCTCTTAAGCCTTTCACATATCACAACTCGGGATGTTACAAAAAGCTTCTATCAAAAATTTCCGCACATACAGAGGGGGAGAGTTTACATCAAATGAGTTTCAAGATTTCTGCGAGAAACAGGGCATCAATAGACATATCACGGTGCCCTATTCACCTCAGCAAAATGGAGTAGTTGAGAGGGGAAAGAGAACCCTATTAGAGATGACAAGAAGTATTTTGAAACACATGGACGTACCAAACTATCTCTGGGGTGAAGCCATCAGACAAGCTACATATTTGATTAATAGAGTAGCAACGAGGTCATTAGCTGTTCCAAAAATGTCGTATGAGGTCTTTAAAGGAAGGAAACCAAATCTAATCATCTTAGAGTATTTGGTTGTATCAGATATGCAAGAACTGATATATCCGGGAGAAAAAAAAACTAGATGATAGATCAAAGACACTGGTTCATCTTGGGATAGAACCTGGATCAAAAGCATATCGTCTTTTTGATCCAACTAATAGGAAAATTGTTGTCAGTAGAGATTTCATATTCAGCGAAGATTAAAAATGGCACTGGAGTGGCGAGAAAGAAAGAAACTATAAAGATCATGAAATCTTTACATTAAGCTTTGGGAAGTTTGGTGAAAGAGTTAATGAAGACAATCATAATTATGGTTCTAGTCAAGATATGAATGGAACCGAGAACATTGGTGAAGATCAGGATGAAAACAATGAAACTGGGGCTATGTCACAAGATGAAACAGAGGAATTTCCGTGAAGGGAAAGGGGGAAAAATATTAGGGATAATATTTGAAAAGACATACTAAAATTAAAATAGATTTGAGCATCAATGATTCGCATACGGCTATTACAATTTAGTAATTTGAGTTTGAAATAAATACAATTGTTTATTTAATTTTATTGTTCACATGTTATTAGAATTTTTTTGATGTTTTGTTTTTGGTTTATTTTAAACTTTTAATTTAATTTTATTATCTATAGTAAACATTTTAGTATTTAATATTTTTTGTTATATATTTTTATTATATATCTAATAATAATGTTTCTTATTAGATTTTGACTCACACTATAAGCGCGAGATAAATTTTTATTCAAAAACTTAGTTATCAAAAATTAAAAATCTTATATATATATATATATATATATATATATATATATATATATATATATATATATATATATATATATCTTTTTATAAAAACATTTTTTAAAAAATTATATATGATAAAATTCAAATTTAAATGAATATAATTTTATGAAAATAATATAATTTATTTATATAACCTACTTCGTATCAATGTTATTTATATTTTAAAACTTTATTATAGTACAATTTTTAAAAAAAAAAATATATTGGTAAAAAAATATTTTATTACTATATCTATTCGTCAGAATTACTATAAAAATTAAATATTTTCATTTTACTCATCATATACTTGATAAATATATTTAATTATTTTAATATTTTAATTTAAATATGAATATTAATTTATGAAATTATTTTTTAGTTTTTCTATCGTATTTTAATATTTCTTTAATAAGTTGAAGTTTGTTGTAAAATTCATGAATATATTTGATTCTGTTATTTTATAATTAATAAAATAGTTAATAAATGAATTAATTTATTTTATATTTATTACTTAGTGTAGTAATTTAATTATGAATATAAATTACGTATATATAAATATTATATTTTTTTATTTCTTGTTATATAAATGAAAACTGAATTAGTATTGTTTTTTAATTATAGTTAATAATAATTATGACTTTTAAATTAAATATTAAAAAGAAATGTATATTTAGATTTTAAATAAAAGATATTAAAATATATTATTAAAATCTAATCTTAGGAAAAGATAGTTAAGAATATCTTTTAGATATCTTATTTTGAAAATACTAAAATAATTTGTTAGATATAATATATATTTAATAATAACTAACTAAGTTGTAGAAGAATAAATATGAAATTAAATAATTGTAACGGCCCAGCATAAACTACTTGTAAGTAGATAAATATTGCTTCTGTTTTAATAGTATTGATATATAGATTTACAAATTTAACAAGGATAAATGGTTTAGATTGTGTTGACAAAAAAATGGTTTAGATTGTATGTAGTGGGTTGTTTTTTGGTGCTAATCTTTTTATTTATTCTCATTGATTATATATTAATTTAGAGTATATTACATAATTATAAAACAGATCCAATTAAAGAGAGAGAGAGAAACAAACTGTCACATTGTTATCTCCTTAATGAACGAGTCCATATTTTGAGCGGAAGATCCACCAGGCGCCATCGCCAATCTTGCAGCCTGCTTTAGCTCCGTCGCTCTTTTCCTCATATCCCCGGCCGCAGGTCCCTTAGTCACCGCCTCAATGCATCTCTCCACCTCTTTCACCTTAAGCTCGCCCTCTACGGCGTCGTTTCTCATCCTCACACCTATCCCGAACACATCCACTAGCAGTCTTGCATCAATCGGCTGATCCGTCCAGCTCGGGTATGCCACTACTGGAACACCAGCAGCCACTGTCTCGATCGTTGAGTTCCAACCACAGTGCATAATGAAGCAAGATATCGCCACGTGGCTCAATATCCTCTCTTGAGGACCCCACTCTATGACAACACCTTGACCTTCTTTGACCATCTCTTGCAAAACGTCAACGGCTTGGGCTATCTCCATGGGCCTTATCACCCATAGAAATGAAACTCGTTTGTTTCTTAGAGCGGTCGCTATGCTCTCGACTTGATTCACCGATGATTTGAGCAAGCTTCCGAAAGATATGTAAACAACGGAAGATCTAGCTTGCTTGTCAAGCCACTTCATACAATAATCATCAGCTTTCCACATGTCTAGATTATTCCCATCTAGGGTTTGGTCCTGTTTTGCTCCCAACAGAAAAGGAGAAACTAGAGGACCTATTGGGATTATAGGTTTAAGATTCGACATCGACTCGATGATCTCTGATTCGAGTTGGTAGAAAGAATTCACCAAAACCCATTTCACATGTTTCAAACAATCTGCGAACTCTGCCATTAGCTTATTGAAGTGACTTCCTTCGCAAGGTAAAAGAAACGAAGGCAGATCTCTCACTTCCAACAACGGTAAAGATGGTAGTTCAACCGTCTGATTCAGATCTTCGAGATTGTCGGGGAAAACGTTTGTCTTCATGTAGTAACGGTAATACACCGAGTAAGCTCCACAAGCTTGGATCCAAAGGATCGCACAAGGGATGTTATGAGCTGCTGCAACGGCTGGAACCCATGGAGTGAAAGGAGAAGAGATGATGCAAGAGAATCTCTTTTCACCGATGATTTTAGACAAGTTCTTGGCTCCGACATTTCTCAATGACTCTAGGAGAGTTGGTTCGGCTCTTGGGTCGTCTTTAGGGAGGCCGTCAGAGAAGTAAGCGAGATCCACCGGGCTACATGGTTTGTTTTCGTTGGCGGCCGTAGAAAAGAGGTCACGGGCTTGATCAGTGGTGGCCAGGGTGATGCGGAGGCTCGATCGTGAGCTATGTTTGGCGAATTTGAGCATTGGATTGATGTGACCTTGCATTGGTAGTGTTACCATTAGGACATGAGTTTTGTGACACTCAGAACTTCCCATGATCACGTGTATTTTTTTTGAGGTATTAGATTTTAGACTTACGTTTTGATTGTCAGTGGAGATTAAAAGGAGTATATATATTGATGATTCGTCAATGATAGAATTTGCTTCATAAAGACACTAAGGAAATCATGGTAACAGAATCCATCGCCAGTAAATGCTAATCCAACCAAATGTTAACTACGTCAGTTACAAATCTTATCTTAAACAAAAGCTTTTTTTTTTCTTGTAGTGTGACACATGACAGAATTATAATTATCATATTTTGACATGTGTCATAAACTTTGGGATTTCTAACATTTGTTTAGTGCGTATGTTTTATTTAATGGTATATTCTATTAATTTAACATAAATATGAAAACTTAATTAAAGTTGTAATACAATACTACACAAAAGTATCACAATACAAAAAAACATATGAGAAACATATCAGTATAATTTGTTGCAATGCCAGAATTAAGAGTGTTGATATTATTAACTTGATATCCGTCATGTCTGCTTATCAGTTCGGAAAGTTATTGCACTTATATGATTACTAGAAAAATTTGGATATGTTTTAATTAGATAATGACCAAAATAGATTTAAATTTTTTTTATCTCCAAAATAGCATTTAAGGAGAAAAATGATTAAAATAAATTTTATTAAATGGTGTAAATATATATATTTATACCTCTTGGGTTAACTAATCTAAACTTAAGATTTAGAGTTATGGGGTGGGGTTTTGGAGATGAGGCTTAAAATTAATATTAAAAAAATATTAAAATTTTCAACATAAAAAGGTATATTTTGGTTATTTTCTTAAAGGTCTATTTTTATGACAAAACTTCAAAAATGTCTATTTGAAAGATATGCTCATTGTTAATACACAACATATTTGTAAGGACAAATATCTCAAATAAACTTTTTTAAAGTTTTTGTCTCAAAAATAGATCTTAAAAATGACCAAAATAGATTTTTTATTTTGAAAATTTTAATTTTAAACTTCACCTCCAAAATTCCACCCCATAACTCTAAACTCTAAGTTTAGATTAGTTAACCCAAAGGGTATAAATGTATATTTACACTCTTTAATAAAATTTATTTTGGTCATTTTTTCTTTTAAATGCTATTTTGACAACAAATTTTTTTTAGGTGTATTTTGGTCATTATCTCTAATTTGTAAGTTATGATTGAGCAACCTTTTTTGTGATTTACAGATTTTACAGGTCAAGTTATTTAAAATCTTAGATAATTAACTAAAGTTGGATATGTTTATATCAACGTGACACATAACAGATTAGCATTCCATCAAGTTATGATGTATGTTAAAAACAACGGTGATTACAGTACATGTTTATATTACTTTCTTTCTAGCAAACTCCTTAAATAGTAAGTAAGACTACAATAATATTTTATTTATCAAGAAAATATGGGAAAAAAACAAATCTTGAAGGAAAAATATACAAAGATAAACATTCATAATTTGGTCAAAGATATATATTTAAAAATTAAAGGTGTTTGCTTATGTGTATTTGTTAAAATCTGTCAAGGTGGCAAAAATGAAATGTACGATATATTGCCCCATTCACATGGATATGAACTATGAAATGATGCTTACATATATATTTTTCGTCGACATTTCATTAAAGCTACAAAAGGCCTCATTTATTGAAAGTCACCAGTTACGGATGCAGTTGCAGAAGTTAGCAGAGCAGATGATTCGGAAATGTATTGTTAAGCGATTTGAATGACTGGTAAGTTGCAGAAATTAGCAGACCGGATGATTCCGAAATATATTATTAAGCGATTTGAATGACTGGTACAACGACTAAAAAATTGATGCGTTTGCAAAATATTTATGACTGATTAGTTATAAAATGTTGCAGCAGTTTAATAATAAATTACCAATATTAACTCATTATAAGATTATAATAAAATCAAAATACTATTATGATAAGATATAACAATTAATATAATATTAATAATAATAATAATTTATGTCTCTCAATTTATTTGTATTATTTTAAATTCAAATTATAATTCTAACTAATTTATTTAAAAAAAAATCATAATAGATTTTTTAAAATATTGATTTGGTTTATATATGTATACATAATTTTTAAAGTTATAATGAATACTTTTGGTTTAAAGTTTCTATAATATAAATAAGATGCTGTTAGTGAATATAAATTAAAAAATAAAATGTATTTATATATTTTTAGTTATAAGATTTCAAGTCTCAAAATTAAATAAACTTTAAAATATTTTTAAAAAGTATTTTGCATTTACTTATTTATCCGCAATCGCCCGTAACTACTAGCAAAAACTATATTTTGATTTTAAAAGGTTTACACTAATTTGAAGCGACTTATAAGATTTTTGTAATTATTATAAAAGGTCAACAGATATTATCAATTTTAAAAACTGTTTTTGCAGGTGGTAATAGTGAAACCAATCAAGCCCTAGGGCCAGAGTTAGGCCTGGGACGTATTATCCGGGATCCGGATTCGATCCGAGATCCGTCCCGGATCCGCTCCGAAAATAGGATATCCAGAGTGTCCGGATCCGAATCCGGATAGTAAAATTTTGGATCCGTCCAAACCGGATCCAAATCCGGATATCTTAATTTTTAGGTCCGGATATCCGGATCCGGATCCGTGTTTTTAAAATATATTAAATTTTTAATTTTATTAATAATTATATTTGATATATTAGTATTTATACATAAAATATTTTTTTAATATTATATTTAAATTTCATTAATATTATATATCATATATATATTCATAAATTTTGTATAAATATTTAATTTATGTTTTATTTTTAAATTTTTTATATTTTAAAAATATTTTTTTATCTTTTTTTAATTATTTTTACGGATCCGGATCCGAATCCGGGTATCCGCGGGTATCACAATATCTAGACGGATATCCGAAGTCCGGATACCCGAAAGACGCGGATCCGGATCCGGATACTAAAGTCACGGATCCGGCGAATCCGGATCCGGATCCGGATATCCTAAAATACCCCGGATATCCGGTCTGTCCCACCCCTAGCCAGAGTTACAAAGAGTTCGGAAATGAGTGACAGTTTAGATACATCACAATAATACAATTAAGCCCAACTTTTAAACTCAAATACCAAGCTCAACCTACCAGGTGTCCTCTGGCGATCCACGAAAAAAAGAAAAGCTGAACTTATCTTAATAAGGAAAAACGGTCCCGATCAGTACATACATGTTACATGTATGAAAATATAAAACATCACAAAATTCAGTTTTTATCCATGAACTTTAAGAATTTAGTTTTAATATACATTGACCTAATTTTCGTTAGTCAAAAATTACTGAATATAAGTTATTATTAACCTAGTAACATGAAATTGATCATTTCCTACATCAACATGGACCAACATTCCCAATCAATACATTAACACTTTATCAGTGTAAAAATATACATCAACTAATAAAAAATTTAAATTTAATACATGAACTTTTAAAATCTGGTTTTAACATACACTGATATAATTTCGTAAACTAGTCAAACGTTACAGAAGATATAATGTTTGTCACTTGTTGATTAAGTGAGGTTTTTATTATATTATGTGGTAAATAATTGAATTACGTGGTAATTAACTGAGAAAATAAATTATTTAATTCAAACGATTTCGTTATCGCGTAACTCAATAGTTAGCTTTTTTCTTTAATTTTTTGTTCTTTGATTTTTTTGGCAGAAGTTATAACATAGAGAAGACAAGAGAGGAAAACATAGAACAGAAAGAAACGAGAATTTCTAACTTATTGAACAAAAGAGGAATTAGGGTTGGATAATCTAGACATTCTCGTTTCTCTCCACTCAATTTTTTCCTTTGTTGTCTTCTTTGTGTTAAGTTTAGGCCTGAGCATTTTACCCGTATCCAAAAACCCGAACCAGAACCAAAAATTTACGAGTAACTAGTTGGACCCAAAATTCTTATACCCAAAGAACTCAAAACGATAAGAACTAACCCGAATAGACCCGATAAGAACTGATTCATACGGACTTAAAAAGATGAATATCCAAAACTATGATGTTTTGTGTTATATTTTCTCTATTTTAATTTATGATTTAGTTGAAATGTCTTTTTGTAATCCATTATTATTATTTTGCAACACTTTCAAGTAATATGAAGCTTTACATATAAGCTTTAGAGTTTAGAAATCTTTTATTTTTATTATTAACTAGATTTTAGCCCCCGCTTCGAAAGCACAGATTTTTTTATTATAAACAAAGTTAAAAATGAATTTGTATTTTGAGATTGTTATACATTCTTATGTTACAAAATTGTATTATCTCAAAGTAGAAAGTTTGTTTTTTAAATTATATAATTTATGAATTAGATTATTTTAGATTTTGGATATACATTCTTGTAAAACTCTCTCTTAGGTCTGAGCATTCTATCTGGATCCAAAAACCGACCCTAAAAATACAAGTTTGATTCAGATCCAGAGCAAAGAACATGTTGGGTATGTTTTAGACCCGTGGTCTTGGTTCAAGTCCACATCCTACCCGAGACCCAAACAAGTAAACTAAATATCCAACATATTCTGTGTATATTAGGTATATTTGAGTATTTCGAATATGTTTTTTGTATTAAAATATTTTTTAAGTTTTAGTTTCGGGTTTTCGGTTATAGTTTCGGGTTTTTCTTGAATATATTTTGGGTATTTTGTTTTTTTCAGGTATTTTAATATTTCAGGGTATTGTTTTTTGGATTTTGTTGGCATTTTCGGGTTTTGGGTACTTTCGGGTTTTTGGGTATTTTGTGTCTTTTTCAGGGCCTAAATATCTGAACCGACTCGAATCCGCTACGTACCCAAAAATTACATGTATTTTTTTAAGTACTTGAATTATGGACCAAACCGACCCAAGCCTAAAGGGAACCGACCCGAACTCAGACCATAAATTTTTAGATATCTAGTTGAGTTCAAATATTTAGGACTTAAAGACCCAAATGCCTCTTATCGGATCTGGACCTCGACCTGAAAAACCTACTCTTATCCGATCCAAAGACCCAAATGCCTCTTCCTATTCTCACTTTATAATTTCTGTGCATTTTGTAAAAATTACGTTTGTTCAATTGGCGAGATTTAAGATTCATTTGGCATATTTTGAACTAATTTAATAGTACATATTTACAGGGGTTATAACAGTTTTTAAAATTATCTTAAATAACAAATTTTATTATAGATACTTTTTCTAAATTTAATTTAACGTAAAATATATATTTTTGTTTTAACAAATGATTTGCTAAAGTGTTTTTATCAAATTTGATTTTATAAATATAATATAATGTAATATGACATGGTATATTATGGTGTATGATATATGGTCTCATTTTAATAATTGATATCTAAATACTATAGACCCATAGTTGAATAGAAGATATGGTGTATTACTTTATTGTAACCTTAAATGATAAATAAATAAGAGAAGTTTATCACATAGGATAAGAAGTAATAATATGATTTATTTAAATATTTACAAAGATTTATGGTTAGAATAGGTAATGGTAGGATCAGAAAAATAAAGAATTTTATATGGACACAACAACCTTTTATAATACATTTTTAAAATGATTTTCTTGTAATTCTATAAATTTAAAAAATCGTATCTATAATATATATTTTTTTTAAAATAATACTCTAACAATATATTCTAGATATATTTGTTAAACTAAAGTACGCAAAATAGCTTCCTTTAAATCAAATCAAAATTATTAATAGTGTTAATCAAGGAGAAGCCATGATGTATAAGGCTCATAGATAAATATTTCAAAAAGGTCAACATAAACATTCAAGGAACTTTTTCACTTTAAGAGACAGTTCTATAAATGAAAAGGATGGAGTGAACTGTTCCAGAGTTGGTGGCACCAATGAGTAATATAGTTTTGGTATTGGAATTCATAAGTCACGTTTGGTTATGGGTTCGCCAGTCACGTTTTGGTATAATGAAGTTAATAAATTTTAATCCGCGCTAAAGCATGAATGATTTTTCGATGAAAATTTATATAATTATTTTTTTATTTGAAGTATACTTGGACATACAATATATAACTTGAAGTTTAAACCAAACCCAAACTAAAAAAATCTGATCCGTATATACACAGTCTAAAATGTCAGAAATACCAGAATGAGTCTTGTAGGGTGATACAAAAGATATACGAATCCGAAGTGTTATTAGCTGAACCCGAATAGATAAACCAAAAACTGAAAAACCCAAAAAACTCTAAAAAAATTGGTCTGAATGTCTAAATAATTACAAATATAAATATGTACTACAAATATTCAATTCTATATTTTTTAAAATGATATCTAAAAATAATTATTAAGTTTTAAATAAGTAATTTAAATATTTAAGTTTACGTAAATAATTATTTACTTTTTATGTTTTACTTTTAAATTTTGGATTTAAATTTAGATATATCTAAACCGAACTAATATAGCCCAAATATGAATGATATATGGTTATTTTATGAATTTTAAGATGTGGTACAAATTAGAACCAAAACCAATGTAATATCTTAATTCGATCTATACCTACAAATTTAACAGAATGAGACCTAGAATATGTTATAAATTAGAACCAAAATTCAAAATATATAACACGTATTCCAAGGCCCAAGCCTAAATTAAGGTTTATTTTATATTTATTTTTGATAAAGATTTTACATGTTTGTTGGAATAGTCAATAATAATATGTTTCATTATATCATTAAATATTCATAGTAACTAATTATTAATATTTATTTTATCAAATATATATATATATATATAAAATAAATTTAATACTCTATTTATAAGAGATATTATGTATTTGGTGAAAGTTTTGAAGAATTTATTTCTTTCATTTGGGTTAAAGTAAAATTTTATATATATATATATATATATATATAAGGATTTGTTGGCATATATAATTTTTTTATATTAGTAAATAAAATATAATTGATTATTTATTCAAATTTAGTGTTAATATAAAATGATTTTTTTAAAAAAAACAATAGATTAGTTATGTAGTTCCCTAATTTTAGCTAGTGTTATATTTAATAATAATTAAGTTAGGGAAAATTAAAATAATAGGAAAATTAGTTAAATGCAATGATCCAACCTAGACTATTTGTAAGTAGATAAAAATATGACTCTATTTTAATAGATTAGATGTATAAATATTTGGTCTATCATAATATCTCGAGTAATAAATAAAAGCATTGATTATTGTATAGTTAGAGAAAGTTAAGGTATTTAATTATTGTATAGTTAGAAAAATATAAGGTAAGACCAAAAATAATAATTAGTTAATTATATTTTTTAAGAAAAGTTTAGGTAGATTTTTTAAGAACGTTTCTCTTTTAATATCATAGATAGTTTTTTTTTAGTTATTTTGCAAATATTTAGATAAATATGATGGATTTCGGCTAAATTAGATGTGATTTGGGTATTTCCTGTCTTTTTCATATCCAAAATACCTAAACCCGACCCGGACCCATAAATTACTGATATTTTACAGGTATTTTAATTATAGATCCGAACCGGCCCGGATCCGAGAGAAACCGACCCAGACCCAGACCCAAGAGGAACCAACCCAAACTCGAACTGAAAATTTTCAAGTACCTAGTTGAGTCCTAATGTTTAAGACCCGAATGAACCGGTCTGAATCCGACTCGAAGACCCGAAAGCTCATGTCTAGTTAGTTTTTTTTGCCAAAAAGTAGAAAAACAAAAAGTTAAGAGAAAAGCTAACTAAAAATTTACACGAGAACGAAATCGTTTGATTGAACTAAATGATTTAATTTTCTTAGGCAATTACCAGATAATACAGTTTAATTACCACATAATATAATAAAATCTCACATAATTAACACGTGACAAACAATTTATCTTCGGTAATGTTTGAAAAGTGAAATTTAGTCAATGTATGTCAAAATCATTTTTTTTTAATTTTGTATTAGTTGATTTATGTTTTCGCACATGTGAAGTGTTTATGTATTGATCGCCACCGTTGGCCCTGTTGATGTAGGAATTGACCGAATTCTAATTACCGATTTAACTACAATTCTTATTCTTTAATGTTTGACTAACGGAAATTAACTCAATGTATGTCAAAACCAAATTTTGAAAGTTTATGTGATCAGGATCGTTGGTCCTTGTTGACGTAGGAATTGGCCGATTTTCCGTGATTAGAGCTTCCATTGGTAGCGTCATTGTTAGGGGTTGGCAAAAAAATCCAAACCAACTGAACTAAAATCAATACAAACCAGACCAATTTCTATTATCAAATAGTTGGGTTTAAGATTTTCTCAACCCCAACCAACCAAACCAATACCGATCCGAACCAAGAAATCAATGTGTTTTTGTTATTATTTGAATTAAACATATTAACAATATGTAGTATAATAAAATCCTAAGACTAAAATCACTATTAAAATTATTTTTTTCAATTTTCAATTTACTTTTGTTATTATTTGATTGTGTTCTTATAAAAAAAATCGTGCTTTTTTAGGTTTTTGTTTCTGTTTTATATTTTATTTAATTTACATAGTTTATTTTAAGAGACATTACTAACGATTTTTTTTAATTTTCTATTTACTCTAGTTAACTTTGATTTGATTATGTTCTTATAAATCTTTTGTGTTTTCAAAGGTTTTTGTTTTAGTTTTATATTGAATTTAGTTTACATATTTTATTTTTTCATATTCACTAACATGATGATTTCATGACCATGCATTTATGTTTTGAAACATGATTTATCTTAAAAGAACTAAATTAAGAGAACCCGATTAAACTGAACCGAAACACAAACCAAGCTGAATACAAACCAAACGGAAACTTATCCAAACCAAACTTATTATGGTTTACTTCAGTTGGAAAATTTCTAGAACCAAGTTAACCAAACCAAACCAATAAAATAACCGAAATGCCCACCCGTAGTCTTTACAGCTAAAATCAAAGTAGTAAAGTCTTTATTTTACCATTTCAAAAAAATATTAAAACTCGGTCTCTAAGCAAGTGGTAACATTTTCTTTCAATTTACCCTTTCACAAAATAATGTTCTGTTAAATATGGGTGAGTTAAGAAAAAAAAAGAAAATCGCATTTAACAGTATCCTCATAGCTCAAGAAATGTATTATCAATCATGGAAAAATTATGCAACCATAAAGATGAAAGCGGTTTGGGGTTTACAGATTTAACGGATTTCAATATGTCTATGCTGGGAAAGAAAGTTTGGCGGCTGATCGAGAAACCTGAAAAAAAATTCTCGATTTTTCACAAGACGATATTTCAGGAATACATCATCATGGAACCAATTAGATCATACTCACCATCATATTAATGGCATAGTATAGTATCCTGCAGATATCTGGTAAGCAAAAGACTAATCAAAAGGGTGAGATCATGGTCTTCCATCTCCATATGGAATGATCATTGGCTTCCAACCACTCGCAGGAGACCAGCAAACAATAATCAACAAAATCATCACCCTAATCTCACAGTGGATTCATTCATCAATACAACGTCACTAACATAGAACTCTCAAGTGATTTGAGCTCTGGTGGACCCGAATGATGCAAAGATTATAGATAGTATCCCATTGAGTCGAGTCCAGAGGACTGACAAAGATGGATGGCATTTCACCAACAACGGAAAATACATTGTCAAATCTGATTATCAAGTGGAAAGGGTGTATCCAAACATAGAAAATATGCTTACGATCTTTGGACCTAATAATATCCCTCTAAAGGTACACTCTTGGAAAATACAATGTCCTCCCAAGATCAAGCATTTTTTTGTGGAAAACTGTCTCAGGTCGTCTTTCGGTAAGGAAAAATTTACAGGCGAGAGGGATACATGGGGAAATCCAATTTTCAAGATGTGAAGCATATGAGAAATTAATAAATCATGTATTTTTGGAATGGCCTCTGGCTGTCCAAATTTGAGCTCTCTTAAAGATTCCATCGAATCCTGTTGTTTTTCCTACTCAGTCAATATTTAAAATTATGGATCATTTGTTTTGGAGGGTTGAATCACTTATGGATAACCATCATTTTACCTGGATACAATGGTACATTTGCAAGCTAGGAATAACATGGTTTTAGTAACGTGGATACCAGAGACACCATTAAGTTGGCAGAAACGGAAGCGACACTCTGGCTGGAGGCACATTCATCACTCTCAGAACAAACATCCCATACCAGAGCAACGAAGTTGTCATCTTTACCTCAAAAATTGGGGATATGTTATTTTACGGATGGCTCATGGAAAGACAAAGATAAATTATTGGGAAAGGATGGTACAACACCTTTGAAGGACTGATGGGGGCAAGAAATATGAGAGCCAGATTATCACTCCTACATTTAGAAGTAGAAGCCCTTATCTGGGAAATGGAGAGTATGAGGAATTTATGGCATTTCCATGTCACATTTGCAACGAATTATTCACAATTGGTGAAGATGGTTTCAGAACCAGCAGCTTCATTCACTTAGAGATCATTCATGTGCCTAGAACGCATCATACAAGGGCGGATACTCTGGCACGCGGTGCTAGAAAACAATCTTCTTTTGTTATTCACATGGATGCATAGTTACAAGATGGTTTGCAAAAATTAGTTGAGAATGTATGTTGATGGAAAAAAATTGTTACACCCGTCTCCTCATCTCTCGAGAATAATGTGCTACTTACACTAAAATATCAAATTCAATGAATTAAATATTGAAACTTTTAATAAATCAATCCAAATAAAAAATATTTAAATTAATAACCAAAATAAATCAAATATAAAATTCTTACCAAATCAAAATAAATCGTGATCATCCCAAGACATCAAACTGTCGAATTATCCAATTAGTCATTATGCTTACCTGTAGAGAGGAAGAAAGAGGGGTGAGTAACAGGAGAGTCACTAATTGAAGTATGAGATGCTAGACAGGCAAACCACTGACTTAGTAATAGAACTCCCACTATGAGAGTTTAGCTATAACAACAAAATACCTAAAACACAGAACAGAACAAACATGTGCCTAGTGCACCATACGACAAACAATGCGATGATCTCTCTGAACCTCTGTATTTTCTTATAAGGATATAAGTATGTCACCAGGTGTAGCTAGTACAGTAACCCATCTATGTACCCTTGAAATCTCATTATCGGCGACTGATACATATGTATTTGTATCCCCACACACCCACAAGCGACTAGATCACACAAGACATTGCAGGATACTAAACCCCGGAGAAAGAAAGAGACCCATCATTTGCCAATCAACCTCCACGCCAGGTGCAAAATGAGCCAAAGCCCCAAGTCCTTACAGATGAGCTGGAAGATAGAACCCGAGATCGGACAGAAGAACACACATCCGAATCTGACCCATCGCATGTGAAACCAAGGATAAGCACATCCTTCCAAACTCAGAAAATCCACTACAAGAAGCAAAACACAAAACACATGAAGATCAAATCAACTGGACCAAGCAAGATCATAGACTACTTTCGCTCAGCAAAGAGAAAAAGGGCTCTTAAAATCGCATAAAGGCCACAAGAGAGAGAGAATAGAGATAGACAGAAAAGTAAACCAGAACCGTAAGATCGATTCCTAGAGAACCATCACCAACCAAGCTCTTCTCCAAAACCAAGACCTACATATATGGATCTAGAACTACGCTCGGGGAACTCAGTGCTAGGACAAGGAAATGCAAGCAAAAATGAAATAGAATCACAAACCTGACCGACCGTGGCTAATTGAGCCCTCACCGTCAGCCGGAAACACAAAATGGAGTTTTAGAAAACCTAGTGAGAAGACAGAGAGTTTAAGAAAAGAAAGTTTATGTGTAAGTCTGGTTCATGTTCTTCTTATTTTGTGTTCTTGACTTAAAAACTGGAAAAAAAATATGAGACAATCATTTGTTTTTTTTTTATTCACAAAATTAGAAAGAAAGCTTGAGAACTTGTTTGCATTAATTAATATTAATTTACTCTTCCTTTTTTGTTTATATACCAAATAAAACCAAAAGAAAAAATTGTGATTTGTTTCTTAGCCTTGCATTCCTTGTTTACATGTTTCTGATTTATTGCATAATATTAAAAATCCATATTCATGTCTTTTCGAATTTTCCATTGAAAACCAAAGAAATTTAAAAAAAAGGTTCAAACTTGCATCTTTTAAACTTGCATCTTTCATATTTCATTAATTAAAAAAAAGGTTCAAACTTGCATCTTTCATATCTCAATATTTTTGTTATTTTATTTTGCATTTGTTGCACGATCAAATCAGAACCCATACCTCACTTGATCTTTGTGAGTTTGCTTCAGGTACATAAAACAACCCAAGCGACCTGATCAAACTGT
This sequence comes from Moricandia moricandioides, assembly GCA_905132885.1. Lineage (NCBI taxonomy): Eukaryota > Viridiplantae > Streptophyta > Magnoliopsida > Brassicales > Brassicaceae > Moricandia > Moricandia moricandioides. The sequence continues at coordinate 22,520 of CAJHQQ010001629.1, forward strand.
TAGAGACTATTCAGTCAATAGAACTCCTAACAAAATTGGAGCAGCACCAACTTACACGACCAGAAGAATAACATGGACTTGGAACTGCACCAGGATCTGGCTATGTGGAGCCTAAGCCACCATACCCTTCATGGATCACCTCACATCAAACTTCTCGCACTCACAACCACCGTATAGTTCATTCTCATTTTGATTATAAATCTGCTAATGAAACCAAATACTATACATTTTCAAGAAGAAGAAACTACCTACAGTGCGAGAGAAACCTTGATGAATGCTTTTACTACAACAATATCCTGAAAAAAGAGAGATTATCTTATGCAATTGACCAGCTCATAGATGATGTCTTTTAATGGTGGGTACAAGAAGAAGATAATAGATGTTTTACAAGGAACCAACTATCATTACTTTGGAGAAACCCTAAGGAAATCAGTTAAGATGAGTATGCACCAAAGTTTACAATATCTTAAATCCAGGAACAACCAAGAAGATTTCCAACTCATGGTACCAAGGATAGTAGTGCCATAATAAAGACAAAGAGGCTTGCTTCAACAATCAAACTCTTCGCCAAACCATAAGCACAAAGATGCCCATTGTCTATGCCAAAAGGATGAAAAATAATATAATTCTCAGCCAAATTACATTCAGCAGGTCCAAAGCAAAACCAGAACAAGTGAGTGGTCCCATAGAGACTAAGATAACTTTTAATTTGAAAGTTTTGGTTCATGATTCCTCTACCACTAGTATGATGAACTTATCTTTGTCAAAAGATGTTAGTACAATTCTTGAAGAGTATAAATCCAATGGAGAAGAAACAGCATGTGTAAACCTTCCAAAGGACCAGAAGAAAGCTCAATGCACAAAGCAATCCAAGTTTCTTAGTGAAGAAAAACCAGTAAAACATATACCTTACCAAGGAAGTGTATAAAACCACTTTTGGGTAATAATACACATGTGTATATTCATGGTATGTGAAGAACAAAGGAAAGATCTAAGCTTTCTGAAGTCCCTACGAAAGAATAAGAACACAAGTTCACTTATGAGCGACACAACAAATGGAAGCCGAAGATTGAACAATGGATTGTTCAAATTCCAAAACCTAGTGTAAGCTTCATTATCAGCATGCTCTTATTGACTCCACTACAGGATTGAGACATTTGTCTTACCCAATGAAAACTTAAATAGGCACATGAACTGAGGACAAGTTCATTGTCCGAAAGGAAGAAAAACCAACATCGGTGATCTTAGTTTCTGACCAGAAATAAGGACAAAACAATTTTGAATCATTGCAACTCAAATACACCAACAAGGTAAGTTTATTTAGTAGTAAAAGTTCTTACCATCTCACTCCCTAGAGGCACCCCGTCCTACTGGTCAGTGAATACCAACCAAACAAAGAACAAGAAATCATTCCTATCACAACTAACTTAAAGGTTAATTGTTTGATGTTTAATGGATTTATAAGATTTTATACATTGGTATATTACACTTGTTTTGGCAAGAAATTTTGATCCAGGGATAAAACAAGAAGAAGAAAATTCCAGGCCCAACATGAAGCGGCATGCACCAAAACAAATTTTGGAATTCATGGGTCTCTTACTTTTTCAACAAACCCGAAACCAAAAAAAAATTCCAACATGAATTTCAAGTTATGATCAATTACCCCAAACCCATTAAACCAGTTTTATGCTTTCCTTCATTGGAAGATAACGAGTTCAAACACATTCGAACCAGATTATGGCGATTATGGATGGTATATAACCATTCACAAGACACATCTAACCATCCAGGAGAGCCAGAGTTCCTCTTACCTTGCACTATCAACCATTGGACCAGGAGGATATTCATTCACACCAACTTTCTTTTTTAGGATGCATTTATATTAAATCATTAACGGCTACCTCCCAAAAACGTTGTGTTTTCATTGGATTCCCTGGAATAAATAATGCGGCAAGAAAACTCACTTACCCTCTCAAACCATCTAGATAAAAGAGATATACCGTCTTCACTCATTTGATCAAGATTCTCTATCTGACGGCTAGTTTTTGTTTAACTCCACAAATATTGCTTTACATTCTTATTTTAAGAGTGTTGTAACCAGCCCATATAAGCTGATCATTCTTTTCATTTCAAGGTATCCATTATTAATCAGAAAGAACTATTTAGATTTTTTCCTTTGTAAAGAACTTAAACTGATTTTCTTAACGTTTGTGTGTGATTCCTTATGGTAATATTATCTTGACTTATAAGAGCTCCCTTGCATAAATTTTTGTTACGCCCTCAATCTTCTTGCTATCCATTTCATCCACTGATCAAATCCAAAAAGTGTTGTATAACCAGTTGGCTTGGTTCAATCAAACCACTTTATTTCATCAATCGTCTACCGAATTTGAATGAAACATTTTACGACCAGTTTATTATCTCCTCAATATCCACTAGTGTAAGACCATCCATTTAGATATCATCTATCAACTATTCCACTCGAAAAAACAATTAATATTAGGGAAATTGCATTGTATACCCTTCAAACAAATTATAATTTTGTGTCTAACCCAATGCCCTACATCAACTATACAACTATCTCTTATACATAATATTGTCATATTACCTTCACACATAACCGCAAAACCTACAAGGAAAAATAAATTAATTAATAAAAATAAAAATGAAAAGTAACTTGTGGCTCCTTTAAAATCACACACCTCTCATATTTAATTTATCTTAGTAATTTTTAGAAGGTGAATTATCCTCTTCCCAGATTTTTACCACTTGGAGAATTGCATAGATGAAGAAAACGAAGAATTGAATGAAGAATCAATTGACGAAGACGAGGAAGATGACGAAATCGAGGAATGCGATGAAGTCAAGCCGAATATGAAATTGCAGAATCACAGTTGGTGAAGACGAGGAATGAGATACTTACATATTTTTGTACATATTTATGGGTTGCCATACTATTTAAGATATAGTCTACTTTGTTCACATATTTCTATACTATATGAAAAAGAACAGTTTGTCGTGCTTTTCAAATTCAACAGTTCTCATATTTATAATAAAAAATTTAGGAATGCCACTTTCCTCTCCTCCTCAAGCTTTCCATCTATAGTCTCATCGCTTCTTCTAAGCAATGCAATATTTGTTTATTTTTATTCCATTTGATGAACATAGAATAGAAATGCTATTGTAGAGTATATAAACATAAGTTATGTTTTGTTGTTGTGTCATTGATATGAATCTTTTTTTATGATCAAAACTAAACATTTACAAAATAGATTTTAGCATTTACTTAACAACACCAATACAAGTTTCACATAAAATTATATTATTCTATTTATAATGATTATGTTTAAATTTTAAAATTAGATTATCATAATAAATGGTCTATATTATATAGTCTAATATTACATAATATAGGTTAAGGTTACATAATATTATGTAGTATTTTATGATTTTGATATTTGGGTTTAGGGTTTAGTGATTAGGGCTTAGGGTTTAGTATATGGAAGATGGGGATTGAAGTTGGTTCAACATTAACTTCTTACATGCAGGCATAGACATTTCATAATTTCTCCAATATGTACAATACTATTTATTTTGTTTCATTCTATTTGGGTTTCAGATTTATATTTAGTTTTAAAGTTTAGTGAATATGGTTTAGGGTTTAGTATTTAGGGGTTGGAGTTGGGGTTATGATAGACTTTATTATTTAGGAGTTGAGATGAGGTTGGTGTCCTATACTATTATGGATTGTGGATATGGTTATAATCTTATACTACTTCGGCTATATGAAATAGAATACTATGTACCTATTTATGTGGTCACTAAACGTGTGAAGTAGATAGCTTCTCCTTCTTTCATGTGCAAATATATTTGTGGCAAATATGTGTGTGATGTGGACTTTACTACATGATTTAGTTGTAAATAGTAATGATTCAATGATGTCCATAACAAAAAGCGTGACATGTCCACTCTTTTTTTTTCTGTAACCGGCAACTTGCTAATATTAAGAGTATAACCGGAGAAAAGAAAAGTTAAATGTTAGTTTGTCAATAATATCAAAATTAATGTCATATTGTTAATTTTACTTAAAATTTTGGTTAGATAGCAAATTCTCCGAGTTTAATAGACTTTGATACCATATGTCGAGATACAACAAAACATCCCGGACAACAAATTAATTTATATGTGAACATGTTTATGTAGTTGTTACTAGTTAACTTATACAAAAAAAAAGTGAGAGCCATGTTCAAAAACAAAACTTATGCATCTATGTATTTTGGTTAAATCGATATGTTAGCAAAATGACTATATGTATATGACAACAAATAGTTGACAAATTGAATATCCTTACATGTTAAATTTTGTTTATATGTTCTCAGTTTAACTTCGTAACTAATCTATTTATAGTAATTTTCTTACAAACATGAATATTGTAAGACACTTTTATGCCAGAAAGTTGGTGAAGAAACACACCAGTGATATAGGAAACCAAAAAAAAAAACAGATTAAAATGTTAGCAGAAACATAAGAGGAGAAGAGAAAAGTATAATGGATAAAACAAGTTTGTCTCTATTAGTCAATTATATTTATTAAACGGGATTATTATTTATCTAAGTTTTTGCTTCTTTTTTCACTCAGATATCAAAGTATCTTATTACATTAGTTTTGAAAAACACATTCAAAGGTTGACAAATCAAAAATCTACTTCGCTTATGATATTTCAAAGAATACTACTTTGAATGGAAATAAAAACACAACGTGATAAACAAAAACAAAGTAGGCAGATTTGTGTTTGAACTTTTGAAACATCGATCAAGTTTGATATAGTTGACTAAGACATATCCAACAATAATAATTTTCAACTAAAACTATTTTGATCGTTAATTTGATTTAAGAGTTGATTTTTCTATGATTAATTAATATCTATGATTTTCATATAAATAATTATTAAAGCTAGTAAATACTCAGTCTTTATTATTTGAAATATAATGCGTTACATAAAAGTTATAACTAATTAGATTTGGGTGTATGTGCATATTATTAATTTAAATTAGTATATGCATTATTAATTAACTTAAAGTAATCATCAACTTGATTTTCTTAATAATTCTGAGTTTTCGAAATTAAAATATAAAATAAAGTAACAAATATATATATATATATATATATATATATATATATATATATATATATATATATATATATATATATATATATATATATATATATATATATATATGTATAAGATTATAAATATTAAAATTGTACAAGAGTAAATAATGCAAATAAATAAAGAAGAAAGTGCCTGAAATAGCTCAGTTTGAAGAAACATTTTGAAATTAGTATCCTGCGGAGCAAAGTTCATAGAAATAGTCTCATTATTTTAAAATACCAGTGGTATTTTTAAGTATTGGCAAACAAGAATAAAAGGGAAAGCTAATGGTATGGATACGCAACGGCTTGTTCACGACCATAGTTTTAGTGGCAATCTAATGACAATGATGCATAAAGATAGTTTAACGGCAAGGCTTTAAGAACAATTATCTTAGATCAATCTGGATTTTGTTCAGCGGTTTAATCACTCTTTGTTCTAAATACACTTTGTTCATTAGATTAGTCATCCTTTGCTTCCAATAAACTTTCTTCTCTTTGTTCATCAAATTATTCTTGAAAATTTTCGCTTGCAATCAAACATTATTTGATTACTCTTTGTTATTCTAGTAAGCCTTCTATATGTTTAATCACTCTTTATTACCCTCTAGAGAATTATCTATGGTGTGCAATCCTTCAAGTACATAATGTTGTCTGAATCTGAAATATTTTTCTCCTTTCGTTCAGTCATATATGCCGTTGTCTACTAGTGTGTGTATGCTATGTTATCTGTGATTAGTCACATAGAGCAAGTATCATCCTCTTAAATAGTAGCAAGTTGATTTCAAACTAAACCTCATGAATAACTGGTCTAGTATCAAGATGATTTCAAACTAAACCTCATAGATTATTACAGATAATGTATGCATTTAACATAAGTAACTACAAAATAGAGGGACATTTCAAAAAGCAGACCGATTTCATAACACATATACCAATCAACACAGTTAATGCATATTAGTACGTCGGATACAGAACTCATGCTAGAAAAGATCATGGGGTATATCGTCGCTTACGATGTCAACTCCGTTGACTAATAGTTGTGTACAACTCAATATGGATATTGAAAGGACAGTCGACTTGAAGGAGAAGTTTCTGATTCATGGGACTTTGAGTGCAATACAAGTCGCATAGGATAGAATTATCTTCTGGGATTTCATGATCCACAACAAGAAGTTTTCCACCTTCGCTATTCGAGAAAAACCCTCTAGTGGTTAAAAAAACTAACATAGGTTTATTTTCCACAATAAAACATGTGGAAATTCTCATAGTGGAAAGCACTGGCATGGGCATATCGATAACGGTAAGACCCAATGAAGCCACAACCGGTGAAAGGACATTAAAATTTGGAGAATTCGCAAAGTGATAAGTTTCCTTGGGCTTCCAACTTAAAAACAATTGGTGATAAGTGGATTGGTTCAAGTCTCTTATATATTACTCAAGTCCCTTACATATTTCCAATTTGAGATCTTCTCTCCAACACAAAGCTCTGAATGTGTTTCTATGTCATCGAATTTGAAAGTTTTGGGGAAAGCTAAATCTGCGTTTGGACATGAAATCCGAATCAGCCTTTCCATTATAAAAAAAAAACTATTTAGGATAAATAACTGATAGCCCAAATCTTATAATCAAGCAAAACACACGTAGTTTGAAACTATAATCATTATGTCTAAATCAATACCCCTAATCTACTAATCATAAGTCAAAAGGCCATTATTCTACATATCATAAGCTAGGGAGTCGCAAACCTGTACTTAAATGTAACCTCGAGGTCAGAGATGCGATTGCTGTTATGGGCAATGCTGCAACTTTCCCATGAAAACGTAACTTTTCGAGTTCAAAGATGTGATTCCTGAGGCTATTGAAATAGCTATCAAGCATTTCCAAGTTGTTGTCTGATGTCGATTCATCTCCATCCATATTGAATCGTGTAAATCTGAGAGGGAATGCAAAGGAAGCGAAGGAATAAACCATCCTTGGAATATCAAATATGCTGAATGAAGTCCTTAAGATTTAAAAAGTTACTTATTTTTAATGGGTCCAATACCCCTATTGGACCCGTGTCACATATTTGTTTGGATGATAAAATGGTTTATCATTCCCTTATTAATGGACTACCAAAAATGGCGGGAATAGGGGAGTAAACGATACACTAAATATAAAAGGTTCATATAAACGAGGATTAACATCTTGGATGAATATCTTGGATCTGATCTATAATAAAGACGATTCAGGTAAAACTTGTCTTTTATTTCTTTTTATGATTTCTTCGGAAACTAATAACGACATTCTTGTTATTATATGTAAATAGTTAGTTAAATATTTGGACCAACTGAATTCAGAGAAGGGAGACTCCGCTCGAATGCTCCAGTTCTGTCCATTTCCTACCTCTGGAACTGTAAATGAACGATGAATACCTGTTCCCAAATCTGTTTTCAAGAGGTATGAGTTTTAAGGAGTTATTGTCGCTTAATATTAATATAGTACTCCCTCCGTTTCATAGATTTTTTATGTCTTCTACAAGAATATTGCAAACTTCAAAAAAAAAAATTGATTTTATTGAGTTACTATTGGTTAAAAATTATTGAAAACTGAAAATTACAAAAATTGATACATTTAATATAGTGATTTAATGTATTTTCTTAATATGTGTGAAAACTCTAAAAGTCTATTTTTATGAAACAGATGGAGTAATAAATAAAAACTTTTTGGCCAAAGATAAACATAAAATAATATACACTAGATTTGACTTCCAAACATCTTTTATATGATCTACAACTAAAAGTCTGGTCCAACAGTCAGAGAGAAATCAAATTATTTCTTCAGCCAGGAAAAGAAAAACAATCTCTATTCCTCCTTGATGGCTTTTCTCTTCTTGAAAACTATATTATTTGAAAAAAATAAGGCGACCAAGAACAAGAAGCAACCTTGGTGGCTTCCCAGGAAGTAGCGCTGTGTTGAATTCTAAACTTATAAAGTCAAAACTTTAAAAAAATGTCTACTTTTCTTCTCCTTCAAGGCTCTCCACACCACTATATAATCCAACTCCAAGTCCACAAACTCTTCACAACAAATTTCATCTTCTCCATATTGACTAGTGAAAACATATATACAAAAATATACTCATAAGCCTCTAAAAGAAAATCATGGTGAACAAAGTTGTTCTGTGTTCGGTTCTGTTTTTCATGTTGGTGGGTTCAGTTCTTGTAGTGGAGTCTCGTCCGTTGGGTTTAACGAAGGCCGAGGAAAAGCTAGTGGCTAAGTTCTTCGATGGTTTATCACTTGGAGCGATCAAGGAATCTGGTCCTAGCTCCGGTGGTGAGGGTCATAAATTCGTGGATCGAAGTGAGCCGCTTGTATATGTTAAGCAATCCGGTCCCAGCCCGAGTGGACCGGGTCACTAAGGAACCCGTGGTTTCAGAGTTCTTACCGGACTGGTTAAGATGGCCACTTCGGTCTAACTTCAAAAGAAGTGATTTCTTCTTTCGTTTCTTTTATTTGTTATACTTTTCAGATTAGTTGTAGACTTTGTAGGTGAGAATATTTCTTTACCTACCATACAATGATGGAGGACAAAATTGGAGGAAATCAAGAATTAGTAAAACCTCAATTTATTCTCTGTTGTTTTTTATTATAGAAATTTATTTAAAACAGTTTACAATGTAATAAAATTCATTTATTATTTTGATTAATAATATAAATCCATTTAAATTTGTGTGTTAACGTTTTGGTGTCAAGAATCAATGCATGTAATCGTTGGCAACAAAGTAAAAGTATCATGTTATAGTTTACGTCCATGTTCATGTTCATGTTACCTACCATACAATCGCTGGGAATAATTTTATATCATTCTTTCAGAGGTCGCCATTTCAATATATTCCTTCCGTTACAAAAAAAATCATGTTCTAAAAAAAAGTCGTTTCAAAAAGTTATATTTTTTACAATTTATTGCATTCTTTAGTGGTAAATTGTAAACTTCAAAAAATATAATTGTGTTTATAAAATTTTATTGGTCAAAAATTGTAGGAAATAGATAACTACAAAAAAAATAATGTATTGGTAATTAGAGCTTGATATATTTTTTTAACAAAATGTGAACATTTTAAAACATGAAACATTTTGACACAAAGAGAATATATCATAATTGTAGACTATGACAATCCTGTTTAAATTTTAGGAAACAAAACCGATCAAGTAGCAAGAATTAGTTAAGGAATAACTATTAAAACGAGACCTTATGTCAATGTTTTTTTTTTTATAAAAAGATGAAATAGATTATCCATCAAACATCTTTTGTTAGTCATTTGCAATACTCATTCCCTTTGATAATTTCAAAACTTGATCTCAAGTTAAACATTTCATAAATAGATTTGCAAAGGTAAAGAAAGATTTGCAAAGGTATCAGCTGACTTGATATAAACCATATATATTACACCACTTAGAAAAAGAGTAATGATTTTATGTCATACTCTAATATGAAAAGAGTTTTATAGAAATTATTCAGTGTCCATGCTGTGCCCGAATGAATATCACAGTGTGCACGAAGTACCGTGACTGGTTTCTCTCATAGAAAAATATCTTTCCAAGAAATTTTGAAGTTATTTTGCTTCCTCTGTTGCTTTGTATAAAGCAATGAACTTAATTTCATGGTCGATTTGGCCAATAGAATTTGTTTAGAAGATCTGTAAGATATTGATGCACTTACAAGAGTAAAAACATATAAATGTGTAGATTTCAGTTAAGCTCGGGCATTCGGGTCCTCGAATCGGTTTTGGGTCGGTTTCTTTCGGGTCCTAGACATCTGGATCTAACTAAGTACTTAGAAATTTTTCAGTTTGGATTAGTTCATGTCTGGTCCGGTTCAGTTTGAGTCTAGAATTCTAATATCCATAATTTTTGGATATATTTTGGGTTTAGAACGGTTCGGGTATTTAGGACCCAAATTACATGAATTAGATCCGAAAACTCGAAAATACCCACACTCCCCTCCCCCCCCCCCCCCAAAAAAAAATACCCGAAAATTTGATAAATACCGTACTTATATTTTTAAAAATATAAAATTTTACCTGGAGCTCTTAACTATTTCCTGAAGACTCGAACCCGAAACTTAAAAAAAAAATCTGAAATACCAAAACACCTAAATATATCTAATTTATGCTATAAGTTTTGAATATTTTGGATACTCGATTGAGTCTTGAGTAGGACCTGGACCTGAACCGAGACCCGCAAGTCCAAAGAAAGAGGACCCAGCAAGTACCTTAGCATATACCTGGACCAGGACCGAACTTGTATTTTTGGGTCGGTCCCGGTTCAGGTTTTTGGGTGCGGACAAAATGCTGAAGCCTAATTTCAGTGTTTGATATCTACTTTGCACCATATTATCCTTCCAAACCTGCATGTTTCATATTGCATTACTAACTTGTATACTTTAATTCGAGAGAGGTATTGGCATATATATGATATATGTTATATTTCCTAAATAAATAAATATGGTTTAGTTATATACTTATATTTCCGTATCCCAAAGAGATGGGATCGTATATGTTGTATATAATACAAGACCTTATGGTTCAATTGAATACAAGTTAACATTCTAAAATTCATAGTTTGTCATAATGTGTTTCTCAAGAAATTAACATCATATCATAAGAGCACATAAATTGCTATCCACAACATAATGTCCACAATACTTAATCCAGTATATTCAATCTCAAGGTTCACATTATAATGCCAACAATACATTCCCGAAACATGATATCCACAAGTGATGAATTTTAATTCCTACTTTGACAAAGCATATTTGATTATGAGTTTACTAGAATCGTAAAAGAACCATGTATAACTCTTAAGGGTGTCAAAATGAGCTATATGAATCATTGGATATATGTTAAAAGTTTGATGAGAAACTATGAATGGTTTTTCTCAAACTGCTTCAATGAATGTATGCTTGACTCGCTTAACAATATAGCGAGATTAGTGTGTATACGGTGATGTAACAGAATCAGTAACAAAACGAAAACAAACAAATGGTAGAAAACAGCATGGCCTAAAGATTAAAGTTTAAAGATTTCTACAGGTTTTGGGTCTGAAACCCAAACAATGTAATTTCTTGCAGATTATAGGATACAAAATTTATGGGAGGTTCTAAAGTATTACAAGCAGAACTGTGTGTTGTGGTCATCTACTGAAGAGAGAGTATGTCCATCGAAGATGTCATATGTTGAACCATTTATCGATTCAGGTGTTTTAGAGATAATTTCATCGTGGAATCATTATCCGTAGAATTGTTCAATAATATCATATATATTGTAGGTAATTGATCATCACATCTAATAGAAATAGAGATGGTGTGATGTATTTGATGATTTACCCAATGTTAAAAAGATGAAAACAACCAAAAAATAATTTTTGAAAATAATGAAGTGATAAATAAATAGAACATAAATATAAGTAAAAGTAGACCTCTCCTCTCTCTTCGGTAAGAAAGCGAACACCGTCAACCCAATATCCCAAGCTCCGGTCCGGCTATTGTCGGTGGCGGAGGCGTCTCTCAACCATTTATTCTCCTTTTTTTTCTTTTTTTTTTTTTTTTTTTTGGGAGTCGGCTTTTAGGGCTGAAGGACAAGTCAAATCTGGTTTTCCAGCGACTTCTTCACGGCAATGGCGCGTGGAAAGGGAGTTTGTCTTCCGGTTCTCAGGGACAACATGTACCGAGGTGTGCATCGAAGGCGTGGTCAACCGGAGGAATTCACATTTTCGCGTTTGCTTAGCCAAGTATAGTTTGTCCTCGTTGGGGCAGAATTACAACTGAGCTATACATCGGGTAGCGTAGGGTCCAAATGTGTGACTCTAGAGATTTAAATGTGGTGTAAATCATGTTGGTGAATGAAAAGTTGAATATGATAGCTGAAATTAAAGAAAAAGAATATTTAAAATGATTTATTTTTGTAAAATTGTCAAAAGGGCATTTTTCCGTAAGATGGGATCATAATGAGGCCATTTTACAACACCTTTCGTATAATTCCAAATGTCTCCCTCCCTTCTTCTTCTTACACTTCCCTCAGTTCAGAATCAATGGCGGTTTGATCAAACAATCTTCAACTATGGAACCTGCATCTGCTGCTCTTATACATTCTTCTTCTCTCACTATATTCCCTTCCCCTCTCCCTCGACTCAACTCCTTCTTACTTCACCCCATCCGTCTTCGTCTTCCCCGACGATCAGTTCATCTTCTGACTAAGTCAGCCTGCCAAAACCACAATCACCATCACCACCACCACCACCATCACCGACATTGCTGTTCCGTGGGACTAACGGTATCCAACTATCCTCAGAAACTGCTGATCAAGTTCGCTCAAGCTATTGGATGGATACGGTTGGCCAACTTCCTCAGAAACCATCTCCAACTTTGCTGCTCCTCCGCCCTACTCTTCATCGCCGCCGCCACTTGCCCTTACATGACTCCTAAACCTTACATTAAACCTCTGCAGAACTCTTTCATGGTTGTTGCTTTCCCTCTTGTTGGAGTAAGAATCTCTCACTACTCTGTTTTTGTTGATTCAACAGGCTTAAATAGTTGCTAAAGAAAGAATGGGTTTCTCTCTGGTGTTAGATCTCAGCATCTCTTGATGCACTTTTGGATGTAGCTGGAGGAAAAGTGAACATCCATGTTCTAATGGCATTAGCAGCTTTTGCGTCTGTGTTTGTGGGAAACGCTTTAGAAGGAGGATTGCTTCTTTCCATGTTCAATCTTTCTCATATTGGTGAGTACCAACTTGTAGTTCTAAGGGTTCAGGCCTGGGATTTTAAGCCCAACCGAACTCGCAAAACCAAACCAATATTTTCGGTTATTCGGTTCTTGGTTCAGGTTGGGTGATGAGTCCGGTTCAGTTCGGTAGTCTTTTTAAAAGACTTGGTTGGTTTGGTTATAAAAGAATTATAACCAACTTGTAGTTCTAAGGGTTTAGGCCTGGGATTTTAACTCCAACCGAACTCGCAAAACCAAACCGAAATTTTCGGTTCTTGGTTCAGGTTCGATGTTGAGTCCGGTTCAGTTCGATAGTTTTTTTAAAAGACTGGGCTGGTTTGGTTATAAAAAATTTCTAACCAAATCGTACCTGTCCTAACTTGAAACCCAGACCGAACTATCCAAAAATTTGAACTAAGATAACCGAAAATTCAAAAATTGCATGAATTTTTAATCAAATTAAACCAAAATCTAAAATGCAAATTTTCATGAAAAGAACTAACCGAATACTGAACTATCTAAACCAAACTAATTTTTCGAACTGAACGAGCATCTGATGAGTTCTGGTCAGTTCTGGTTTGAGTCTGTATCTTGACATTGATTTTCTGCAGCTGAGGAGTTCTTCACTAGTCGTTCGATGGTGGATGTTAAAGAGTTGAAGGAGAGTAATCCAGAGACTGCACTGGTGATTGATGTGGATAATGACAATGTACCAAACCTCTTTGATATGTCGTATAAAAGCGTCCATGTGCACAATGTAAAAGTTGGATCCTATATTTTGGTAGGAACTGGTGAGGTTTGTGAAATCTGTCTCTTTCAATTTCTTGAAGTTCTTAATCCCTTAAAAATCATTTTTACGGTTTTAGAAATTTATACGTTGTTATTTGTATATAGATAGTGCCTCTGGATTGCCAAGTCTATCAAGGTAATGCAACCATAACAATTGAGCATTTGACTGGTGAAGCGAAGCCACTGGAAGCAAAAGCTGGAGATAGAGTGCCTGGTGGGGCAAGGAATTTGGATGGTAGAATAATTGTGAAGGTATATATATAATTTCACCATATACATAGGACTCTAGCTTATCTTTCTTCGATGGACTGTAGGCTACAAAGGCATGGAATGAGTCGACACTTAACAAGATTCTGCGGTTGACTGAGGAAGCAAACTCTAATAAACCAAAAATTCAGAGATGGCTGGATGAGTTTGGTGAGGTTTACAGCAAGTTGGTGGTTGCTTTATCAGTATCTATTGCCTTCCTTGGTCCAGTTTTGTTCAAATGGCCCTTTCTCAGTACTGTGGGTATGTGTACCAGTCCTTTCCTTCTTTTTTTTTAGATAGGTTTTGAGTATTGACTTACTTTAAAATCTCTAATACGGTTGATCTTTGATGATGTACAGCATGTAGAGGATCTGTTTACAGAGCATTAGGATTTATGATGGCGGCATCACCGTGTGCCTTGGCAGTTGCTCCATTGGCTTATGCTACTGCTATCAGCTCCTGTGCCAGAAAGGTATCTTACAAGTATTCTATGTAGTCACAGCTAAGTAAACTGGAATTAGCAAGTTCTTTGCTAGCTCTTTTACTTTCTTGTTCTATTTTACTTCTGAGCATGGGTTTGTACACATATTATTATAGCAATACTATACTTAAGTTTTGGAGATAAACCCTTTTCACGTCTGACATATTCTACCATAAGATTCAAACCATAAATCCTACAAATCCATAGATTAGCCTGAATTGTGTCATTCATAATTTCATATATGTTTCATTTTTTTTTTTGCTGCATAGATGAATCTTCATTTGTAAGCTGTGCTATTTTTATAGGGAATATTGCTGAAAGGTGGACAGGTACTGGATGCTCTAGCTTCTTGTCATACTATTGGCTTTGACAAAACCGGGACCTTGACAACCGGTGGCCTTACATGCAAAGCAATCGAACCCATTTACGGGCATGAAGCAGTAAACAATGCAAATGTAACTTCCTGTTGTATGCCAAATTGTGAAAAAGAAGCATTAGCCGTTGTAGCTGCTATGGAGAAAGGTACAACGCATCCTATTGGAAGGTACTCCTTGTTATGACATCCAACTATCTCAAATCATTGTACTAGTCTTTGAGACCTTTACTATGAGTCCATTTCAACATTCAAACCTTAAGAATGTTTCTAGAATTAGCTAGCTTTTCTTATAACTCGCTGTTAGTAACAGAATCAAACCCATATATATTTTGCAGAGCCATGGTAGACCACAGTGTTGGTAAGGACCTCCCTTCTGTTTCTGTTGAAAGCTTTGAGTATTTTCCTGGTAGAGGCCTTACTGCTACAGTTAACTGTATCAAGGTGCAAGGAAGTTATTTACTTGATTATGCTATTTTCATTTAATTTCTGTAACCAATCTCTGACTACAACTTTTATTGCTTTGTTATGTAGTCGGTAACTCAAGACAATAAACTGCAAAAAGCATCACTCGGTTCAGTAGAATTCATCACTTCACTCTTCAAATCGGAAGACGAGTCTAGGAAGATCAAGGATGCTGTAAACTCCTCTTTGTACGGAAATGACTTTGTTCATGCTGTTCTTTCGCTTGATCAAAAGGTATGCTTTTCTAACTACACCATAACACGTTCTTGATTGAAAGTCTAGTGGTGTTAAACCTGAGGTCCAACTCTTTTTACTAGGTAACATTGATTCACCTCGAGGATCAGCCTCGACAAGAGGTATCAAAAGTTATAGCAGAACTTAAAAGTTGGGGTAGACTCAGGATAATGATGTTAACAGGAGACCATGAGCCAAGTGCTTTACGAGTTGCAAATGCTGTGGGTATTGATGAAGTCTACTGTAACCTTAAACCAGAAGACAAACTGAATCATGTCAAAAACATCTCAAAAGATTCAGGTGATGATCTTAAAACGGATAAATGTTACTTAGAAGAATGCATGCAGAAAATTAACAAACCAATCTGCCAAACCGAATCGAATCAAAATTATTTAGTTTTCCTTTCAGGTATGGTTAATAGTTTGGTTCAATTCGGTAAATTTTTAAAAAATATTTGATTATCGGTTGGGTAATTTAATTATTTTTAAACAAATTAACCAAGTATACCAAACCAAGCTGAAACCTTATCCAAATTTAATACCAATATAGTTAAACTAACCAAAATTATTTGAAATATTAAATTTGACCAAATTGAACTTTAATCTGAACGGAAATCAAAAACCTCTGTAGATTTTAAAAAAAAAATTGAACTAGATGATTATCAGAGTGAACCGAGTTTTAGTTAGGTTCAGTTTGCCAAGATTTTGTGCGAATCGAATTAACTAAACTATCCATTTGAACCAAACTCCAGACCTACCTAGAAAACCCATATTAGTGATTGAGTGTTTTTTTTAGGTGGAGGATTGATCATGGTGGGAGAAGGCATTAACGATGGTCCAGCTTTAGCAGCTGCAACCGTAGGGATTGTTCTTGCTCAACGTGCTAGTGGCACGGCTATAGCGGTTGCTGATGTTCTACTTCTTCGAGACAACATCACTGGTGTCCCCTTCTGTATTGCCAAATCCCGCCAAACAACAACATTGGTAATAACAAAAGCCTTTAAAACATCAAAACCAGAGATGTGCACTTGTCAGATTATATTCTCATCTCGCAGGTAAAGCAAAACGTGGCTATTGCGCTAACCTCGATACTCTTGGCCGCTCTTCCATCAGTTCTCGGTTTTCTTCCTTTGTGGTTAACGGTAACAATCACAATGCTTCTCCAAAGCTTTTTAAAACTGTTTGTTCTATAGACTCATAATGGCATTATGTGTCACAGGTGCTGTTACACGAAGGCGGGACGCTTCTTGTTTGCCTTAACTCGATACGCGGTTTAAACGATCCATCATGGTCATGGAGACAAGACATAGCTCAACTGATCAGCAACTTAAACTAAGACACTTGTATAATTAATTATTAAACTCAATTTTCATTTATTCAAGTTGAATTGAATCTCAGAACCTAATAAAATCTCTAAACCCTACACTACGACCATTAGCTCCTTCCACCATACACGAACTTCCTCCGCCGTTTCCTAGCTGTAAATCCGTCATGTAACTCCTCACCTCCGTCTTAATCATCTCTTGCACCACCGTCATGAAATCCCCACTAAACGCCGAAATACCCTTTACCCTCTCTTCTTCTCGCCTCGCCGGAAATACCTCCGCCGTGTCTCCTCCTTGAGTTGGCTCGTTAACCCAAGGCAGAGACAAACTCAGAGAAGTCGCCGGATCTTTCACCGTCGATTCCATCACCACACCACCAGCTCTCGCCGTTGGCTTAAAAACATGAGACGGAGACCGCAAAACAGGTCCACTAGATTGCTCGCTGACGTCAGATCCCGATGGACTTCCGGGACTCATAAACAACCCCGTCGACACAACTCCTCCTCCGCCGCCGCTCGCCGTTCGTTTCAAAGGCTGCTCATCCGTTAGATTACCATCATACCCTCCGTCATCTGACGTCCAACCACCGCCGCCGCCGCCTCCGCCGCTGCATTTCCGCTTCAGCGTCGAGTTCCAATGATTCTTGATCGCGTTATCGGTGCGACCACTGAGAAGCCGTGCGATCGTCGCCCACTTGTTACCGAACCGCGTGTGGGCGCGTAAGATCGTCTCGTCTTCCTCCGCCGAAAAGGCACGGTGTTCAACCTCCGGAGAAAGCTGATTGCACCACCGGAGACGGCAAGATTTGCCGGAGCGTCCGGAGATCGATTTGCTTATCAGAGACCAGTTTCTTGGTCCGTGCTTTTGCACTAGTGTCTGCAATAGATCGTCTTCTTCGGGACTCCATGGACCTTTTATCCGATCCGTTTCTTTTCGGGTCGAACCAGACATTGTCGGATCTTTTCTTTTGTTTGAATTGATCGGAACCTTTTAAACGCGTTCTCTTTGAGTGAGAGACGAGGGATATTTATACGAGATGTGATGGTTAGAAGGGTCACCGGTCCTACTGGTAAGTTTTTCTCGTTATTTAACAGCGGTTATTTTTCAGTCAAATTTAACTGATTTATGCTAATATATTTTATAGGAGTCTTATAAAAACAAAAATAAATAAAAAGAATTATATGTTTTCAAATTTGAACATTAATTTTATAAAAATCGAATTTTCTTTCACATTTTTTTCAAAAAAAATTTAAAATTTGAAAATGCTTTTTGAAGCTATTTTCAAAAAAAAATATTTAAGAATATTTTATTTTATATTTTAAAATTTTTTAAGCCTCACTCTTATAAATCAACTCTTAACTCTAAAAGTCTATATTAGTTAATAATAAGGATATAAGTGTATATTTATCTCTCATCATTTTGATATTTGAAAATTATATTTATGACAAAACTTTTAAAGCTATTATAGAGTATTTCCAAAATTAGAATTTAAATATAATTACAGCTAAATAATTTTATTTTAAATTTAGAAATGAATTTTAAAATTATTTGATAAGTAATAAATTGTATATTATTTTCTTAAGGTTCGTACAATATATTTATCTTAATAAAAATAATAAAGGTAATTTGTAAATGGATTTATCACCTATATAGTAGTTTAGAACATTTACAATGCTAATATTTCATATGAATATTTTAGTAAAAGAAAAAAGTTACAATCATATTTTATTTTATATATTT
The DNA here is from genome assembly GCA_905132885.1 of Moricandia moricandioides. NCBI lineage: Eukaryota > Viridiplantae > Streptophyta > Magnoliopsida > Brassicales > Brassicaceae > Moricandia > Moricandia moricandioides. Next base: position 41,073 of record CAJHQQ010001629.1, read on the forward strand.
CAAAAATTATAAATTCAACTTAAATATCTAAAATAAAATAAGAATTTATAAGAATTTTCTTTGGCAAAGAATATTTATAATAATTATTGGTTTATAATCATTATCAATAATGTAAAATGGAAATCAAATCATTCATACTTTGCAAGGACTTAGCAAAAATTCAAACTTGTAGATCTTCGTAAATTTATTAGAAATAATTATTAATATAGATGCGTCTGTGTGTGACGTTAAAATGAAGAGAGAATCTTCCACGAAAACGGTTGGGAATTTGGGATACAGCTGTAAGTTGTACACATGGCAAGTGAGAGTACATTTTTGGTACTAGAGAGCATTTCAGCAGTGGAGCGTTATATTCCAATCATTACGTTTTCGGTTTATTATTCTCTCTCTTTTTTTTCTCAACCAAGTCTATTCTCTTTTTGTGCGAAGAAATATTTTTTTTCAATTTAAAAAGATCCAAATCTCGCTTTTCAAAATTTTAGATAAATTGTAAATTTGTAACTAATTTATAACTGTGTATTTAGTTTTTCTTTTACATCAAAGATAATTATATTACTCAAACTTAGGTGGTAAAAATAACGAAAGTGTAATAAAATAACTAATAAAACAAATATTTTTATGAAAATCATAAGCGATCTTAGTTAATAAGTCTGACTATGACTAATATAACAAATCTTGAAGTGTTGAAATCTTCTTTTCAGCTTTTATATCTTCTTCAATTTGGTCGAGAAAATTTGACTACACATTAGGTTCCTCTATTATTGATAACAAATCCTTGTAGTCCATCCGAAATGTTAATATGGTGAAAGATGCAATATATTCTCCATTGTTTAGCGAAAAGCTTCCAACCTAGAATGCAAAATAGTTTCCTTCGTCTTTGATTTTTTGCACCCATAAATTGAATATGTCCAATGTTATCTTCCAACATCCAGCCATTCCCACTAAAAATTGATGTACATATCCAAGAATCATCTATGAAACATATATTCTCATAGCGTATGGTATGAGCTTATTTTGTTGTTGTTTAGATCAAAATAATAAATGTGAATCATGTTTAACATTCTCCTTCGACATATCTTGTCAGTTTCATGGATCTCTATCAATTTTTTAGAATAATTTATCATTTTCTACTTTTCAAATATATCAAATTATTCATGAATAATGATTTATATCTATTTTCAGATTTTAAATATCATTTTTCGCCAGAATAAATAGTCAATATTATTAAAAATATTGGAAACTGGAAGAGTTTTTGGACAAGAAGTGTACCGCTGGAGCCTACACTTCGATTGATGGAGGACACTCAAATGGTGTATTTAGTTACATAGAAAGTTAGGAATATATATATAATAAGTATGTACTTTTTTTTTTTAATAAGTATGTACTCTTTACTGAAACTTCGAAATTTGAATGACTATAAGAAAAAAGGAGTTTATTATTAGGTTCGTGTATAAAAACAAAGAACTGTTTTATTACCTATACATGCACCACAGTTTAAACTTGTTTTGAAACTTTAATTCTGCAACGAAACTAAAAACTTAAAATAAAATATTCAAATAAACTAATAATTGAACAAAAAAAATAACCTAATAATTGAACCCAAAAAGAAAACTAGTAAGAAGTGTCAATTCCATACAATATAAAATTTGCTTGTACGTAGGATAACTTACAAAAAAGAGAAGCATTCGTGTAAATAAAGTTTCTAAAACAAAAGTGAATTCTAATGATTTTAAAGAATTATTTTTTATAGTGTTAAGGTGTTATCAGCTTTTGAGGTAAAATTTCTTTTTGAAAAAAAACTGGAAGATAAAGGGTTAGGTCCCAAACCTATAATGTTTTTTTTGTTGGATTCTTCATAGACTTTCTGAGTGAGGAAGCCAGCCTGTATGCCATATATATTACTCCTTTTTAAAGAAATTCAGTTATTTCGTATATAAAACCAAATGCAATAAGATGCTGACGTTACAGAAAACGACAAATAGGTTATGAATTAGAGAACCCATTGTTATTACTTTTTTTTGACAAATGAGAAAGGACAGGCTGTAATAATTAAACATATGCTCTATTACTTAAACGGCCACTTCCCCACCTGCCGGTAACCCACCCACTCCTCTTTGATTTTCTTTTTCCTTTTTTTGCCTTTCTTAATATTTGAATCGCTCGATACATATATGGTGTATAGTTTTTTTTGAACAAATATACTTCTTCTGTTCTATTGAGATACATATTTAAAAAAAAAATTGTTTCAAAAGAATATATTTATTGTACTCAGTCGTTTCAAAATAGATGATGGTTAAGAAAATTTTTGATGTTTAAAAATAGATAACGTTTTCATATTTCAATGTAACTTTTAACTTTATCAAAAACTGTGTAACCAATAATATATTTGAAATCTATTTCATAATTTTTAATAGTTTTTAATCTATATTTTAATTACACTTTTTAGATTAAAAATCAAGTTTCTTAATAGCCATGTATTATTCTAAAACTTCAAGTATTTAAAATAGAGGGAGTGTTTTCTATGAAAATATTACAAATTTCAGAAAAAAATAATTGATTTTATTGAATTACCATTAGTTAAAAATTATTGAAAATTACTAAAAATAATACATTTATTATAATGATTTAATATATATTTTAATATTGAAAAAAGACTTACAAAATTATTTTTATGAAACCGAAAGAATAATTTTTAAATGACTGATATCATTAGGTTTGAATAGTTGCAGAAGTGTACGGAGAAGTTATGGGAAAAAACTGTTTTTGTTTATATTCATGTTTGATTGGAGAATCAGCTAGCATTAGTAGTTTATTCACAAAAATCTCTTAATTGTATAGTTCTAAAAAGTGAGAGACTTCCAATCGACTTGTCCACTTCTGATTGGCAAAACAAATTTATCATAAAATTCTAGTTAAATAATTAATTTTTAAAATATTTTTATTTTTTATTTTATTAAATCCATTTAGAAAAATACTAATAATGATTCTTTTTACTATTTAAATTTTTAATTTGAAAAATTTACTTTTAAAACTCTTCTATTTTTTAAATTAGATTACATAATTTCAAAAAAAAAATATAATGTTACGATAAAAATAAAATTGAAAATCTTTCATAAATGACGCATTAGACGATTCCAAAAGATAGAACATAATATAATGAATACTAATAAGGATAAATATCATTTATAACTTTGACAAAATTAAAAATTACATAATCAAAATACTCATAAGTTATAACCTATAACATCTCAATTGATATATATATATATATATATATATATATATATATATATATATATATATATATATATATATATCAAGTATATGTGAAAAATCTTTTGTTTTGATTAACGTTATTAATTGTAAAAAAATGGCATATTGCTTTTTACTCTCTCTTTTTTATAATACAGATAGTTTTAATGATATTTTTTTGTAAAATATATTTTTTTATTCTAAGAAAATTTTATATTTATTAGGCATAGTTGTGATTAATCCGCTTGTCGGATTTAAACTTTCGCAAGGCGACTTTTGTAGTGATTTCAATCTAAACCGGATTGTTCTTCATAGTTTCTTTGTTTTCTCCGGTGTTAGATTGAATAATAAAGATCCGATTCTTTAAATCGGAGTTTATGTTGCCCTCTTTCTCTTTTAAATTACTTCCCATCCCGTGTGAATCTCAGGATTCCTTCATGCTGTTGGTTTTCTTGATTCTCTGTTCAGATTGGTGTCAATCTTTGCTCTTTATGAATTCACGCAAAGTATCTTTGATGAATAGTTGAATCAAGTTTTTAGGGATAGCTTGGTTGATTGAGTGCAGGTTTTAGTAAAGATGGAATTTTCCTTGTGAAAATGTTCCAACAAAAGATCTGTTCTTAATCTTCATAAGATTTCTCTGTGCTTCCACCTCCAACAATTTGGTATGGAGTTTTGATTGATTCAACGGTTGTAAGAGAAAGAAGACTGCAAGTGATATCAAGGAAGAACCTTGTTGCACAAAGCTCTACTTTTCTGCTGCAGCGGAGAGGGAAAAGGGACGGAGGAGTAACTGTAGATCCCACGGTGGTGAACTCTGGCGGTGGTCGGCGATCGGCCTTCATCATGAAGGACGCGTGGAAATACGCGTGTCTGTTTAGAGTTTCCAGAAACTTACACGTGGAGGCACAAAGTTATCTTCTCTACTGGACTTAATTTTATTTTATTTAGTCTTATTTGGGCTTTGTCTGTAAACTGATCACACTTGCAATGTCTTTTGGGCTACCGTTATGGATTAATAAAATCCAGAAGTTGACAAAAAAAAAATATATTTATTTATAATTAGTTTAGTTATATTTCATTTTATATATGAAATGATTTTTTAAAATAATATTTTTTGGTTTTGAAATTTTTAGCTAAAATTATATGCTTTAGTGGTAGACAAACTTTGGGAAAATATATGATGCGAGTTCGAAGAAACCCACCACACTATATTTATGTAGCTACACGGCAATGAAACTATACTTTGTACTTCATTTGAATTCTTAGAGAAAAATTCTATATGTTATTGTTCTAACTCAAATCGTATGAACTCAAAAGATTGTAAGAAAACTCTTTCTTATTAGTTTAAGAAAATATCTCAAAACTTAAACTCCCACACAACAATCTCTAAAATTCATAAGTTCATGCCACAACTCACCATCTTTTTATATAGAGATAGAATTCCTAAACGCATGAGGAAACACTATTTTCCTAAACATAACAGAACTAGAATTACTATAACTTAGCTTCTAAGTTACCTTCAAGTTTATCTCTAACATTCTCCCCTTTAAACTTGAAATTGGCTTTGTTGATTTCTTGAACTCCAACAAGATCTTTCATTTCCTTAAACTTGATTCTTCCAAGTGCCTTAGTGAGTATATCAGCTTTTTGTTTATCGCCTGGAACATGAAGAACTTCAACTTGCTCATTTTCAACACATTCTCTGATGAAGTGATAACGCTTGTGTATGTGTTTGCTTCATCCATGAAACACTGGATTCTTGGTGAGTGTAATTGCCGATTTGTTATCGACATAGATGGTTGTTTTCGTGATTGTTGTCTCTGTTACCTCTCCGAGCAATTCCTGTAACCATATTCCCTGCTTTGCGGCTTCCGTTGCTGCCATAAACTCTGCTTCGCATGATGAAAGCGCCACGGTTCCTTGTTTTTGAGAGCACCATGAGATTGGACAACTGTTTAGATAAAATATATACCCTGTAGTACTTCTTCCATCATCTGCATCTATGTTGTGTCCACTATCACTGTAACCTATGAGATGTCTTTGAGTAATTCGTTTGAAACCAAGTCCATGAGATAGAGTACCCTTTAGATATCGTAGGACTTGTTTCAGCGCTGCAGCATGAGAAGTCTTAGGATCGTGCAGATATCGGCTTAATAGACCAACAGAAAAAGCAAGGTCCGGCCGCGTATGTATCAGATATCGTAGACATCCAATCATCCGACGATATTCTTTTGCATGAATACTCTTCTCCTCCGGTGCTTTAATGAGTTTTAGTCCAAACTCCATTGGCGCTTGCACCGAGTTGCAAGCTTCCATTCCGGCTTCACACAATATCTTCTTCGCATATCTCTCTTGACACAACATTATCCCTTCTTTACATTGAAGCACTTCAATACCTAGATAGTATGTTAGCCGTCCTAGATCACTCATCTCAAAGATCTCAGACATCTCCTTCTTGAAGTCATATACCATACTCGTTTTTGATCCTGTAACAAGGAGATCATCCACATAGACAGCAACCAACACAAGACTTTCTTTCACTTGTTTGCGATACAAGGAAGGTTCCTTCGAGCACTTATTGAACCCGAGTTCCTCAAGTACTTTATTTAGCTTCTCATTCCATGCTCTCGGAGCTTGTTTTAAACCGTAGAGAGCTTTGTGTAATCTATATACCTTGTGTTCACTTCCTTTGATCTCGAAACCTTCAGGTTGAGTTACATAAACAACTTCTTTCAAGTCTCCGTGGAGGAAGGCTGTTTTTAAGTCTAGATGGTGGACTTCCCATCCATTAGATGCGGCCAGTGCAATGATAAACCTCACAGTTTCGATTCGTGCAACAGGAGCAAAAACTTCCTCAAAATCAATACCATGTCTCTGAATATAACCTTTGGCAACAAGTCTTGACTTGTATTTGTTTATGCTTCCATCTGAGTTTCGTTTGATCTTGAATATCCACTTGAGTCCGATTGGTTTTGCTCCTTCTGGTAAGTCTACTAAACTCCATGTTTTGTTTTTAACTATGGACGTGATCTCATCTTCACATGCATCGTGCCATACTTTTTCTTCCATAGCTTCCTTAAAGCTCCAAGGTTCCTCGTTTAGCAGAAGTAGAAGTCTTTCGCCTTCTATCTCGGACAAATGTATGTAGTCGTCCAAGTAGCTCGGTGTTTTGATAACCCGTGTTGATCTTCTCAACTCTGTTTGCTTTGTTTCGCTTGGTATCGAGACGGGTGAGGTCTCGTTTTCGCTGTTGCTTTCACCAAGTTCTTCATTGTTAGTCTCACTTTTGAAATTTGTATTTTTTTCTTCTTCTCTTATCCCTTGATTTCCATATTCTCCGATCGTAAGTGTGAACATTCTAGGTTTCTCTGCAACCTCGTTGTCAAGGTTGTTCCACTTCCAAGTCTTGGATTCATCAAACACAACGTCTCTGCTTACAACTATTTTCCTACTAGTTGGATCAAACATTCTGTAAGCTTTCGAACCAGGTTCTGTTCCCAAGTGTATCAGGGTTCGAGACCTATCGTCGAGTTTCTTTACATAAGGCATCTCGGATTTGGCGTACCCAATACATCCAAACACCCGTAGGTGATTAATGTTGGGTTTCCGTCCTTTAAACACTTCATATGGAGTCTGACAGTTCAATACCTTTGTTGCTACTCTGTTTATGATGTAGGTGGCGTGTCTCACAGCTTCTCCCCATAGATAATTAGGTATCTTCATATGTTTTAGGATGCTCCTTGTCATCTCCATTAGGGTTCTATTTCTTCTTTCTACCACACCATTCTGTTGTGGTGTATATGGAGCGGTTAGATGCCTTTGAATTCCAGATATTTCGCAGAACTTTTTGAATTTGGTGGATGTGAACTCGCCTCCTCGATCAGTCCTTAGTGTTTTAATGGACAATCCTGTCTCACTCTCTACCGAAGTTTTAAAGAGTTTAAACTTCTCAAACGCATCACCTTTTTCTTTCAAGAGGATTGACCACATGTACCGTGAATGATCATCTATGAGCAAAAGATGTATCGGTTCTTTGCTGCTGTAGAAGGTGAAATAGGTCCACAAAGATCTCCATGAATGAGTTCGAGTACTTTTGGAGAGCGATATTGTGTTGCTTTTGGAAATACTTTTCTTGCTTGTTTCCCAAGTAGACAAGATTCGCATGTCTCCTTTTCAACGTTGATGTGCGGCATCCCTAATACAAGCTCCTTTCTTACCATCATCTTTATCGAATCTGCTCCAATATGACCAAGTCTTGCATGCCATCTTGCGGATTCACTCTCTGCAACTAGCGTTAAACACGTCGTATCAACTATATCCATGAGTACCTTGTAAAGCCGATTCCTTGATCTACTCGCCTTTGTGATCAGTTTTCCGTCTTTACCATATAACAGGAGCAAGTTTTCTTTCATTATTACTTCACAACCAGATTCTGTGGCTTGTCCGAGGCTGATTATATTACTCCTAAGCTCTGGTATGAAGTATACGTCAGATAGTATCTTCTTGTTTCCGTCTTGGCTTGCGAGTAATATGAACCCTTTTCCTTTTATATCAATGTGTGAATTATCTCCAAAACGCACCTTTTCTGTAATTGTTTCATCGATATCTTTAAAATAGTTTTGGTTTCCTGTCATATGATTGCTAGCTCCATTATCTAGATACCATATCCTATCTCCATCGATGCTTGATTCAAACTCTTGTGGCTTTATATTTTTCTCATTGAGGTATACTACCTCATGCATCAATAACCCGTCTGCTTCATGTGTATCATCATCTTTGGTCTCACATGTTTCCTGCAATTTTAGTAATCTGTCCGGACAGTTTTGAGCAAAGTGTCCATTCTTATCGCATCGAAAGCAAGTGATTCTAGATAGATCATATTCTCTGTATGATCTCCCACGTCCTCGTCCTCTATTATAGAAACGTCCTCCTTGACCTCTGTTTCTATATTCTCCATTATAATCTCTTTGTGACTGCGTTTGTTGGGCTTCCATATTCGTATATAACAATTTGCTTTGGTTCTCTTGGTTTTCTTCTTCGTCGTCACGTATACGTTCTTCATATGCTTTTAGTCGTCCAATGATATCTTCGAAGATATTGGTTTTAAGGTCTAAGACTTGCTCAAGTGATGCCACGATGTGTATGTACTTTTTGCGTGGAAGAGACGAGAGAAACTTTTTGACTAACTTTGATTCTTCTATGTTTTCACCTAATGCATCTGATTTCGATGCAATCTCTGATAGTTTTCCAACAAAGTTGTCAATTGTATCAGTGTCCTTCATCTTTAGTCGATCGAATTCAGTCATTAGAGTTTGAAGTCTCGCTTCTTTTACTCGGTCTGCTCCCATATGTCTTGCCTTAATAGCTTCCCATACCTTTTTTGCGTTATCTAAGTCTCCGACTTGCAAAACGAGAGCCTCGGGTATCGATTGAAATATTAGTGCTATCGCCATATCATTCTTCTCATGTTCTTCGCTTCCTTGTTCAATGACGTCCCAAGCTTTGTGTACCTTTAGCAAAATCTTCATACGAATAGCCCATACAGTATAATTTGATGTAGTTAACATCGGACAGCTTATGGAGGAGGCGCCTCCATCTTTCCCTCTCGTCATAGTACCTGTTGTTGTAATCTCACTCATGTTCTGGCTCTGATACCAAATATTGTTCTAACTCAAATCGTATGAACTCAAAAGATTGTAAGAAAACTCTTTCTTATTAGTTTAAGAAAATATCTCAAAACTTAGACTCTCACACAACAATCTCTAAAACTCATAAGTTCATGCCACAACTCAGCATCTTCTTATATAGAGATAGAATTCTTAAACTCATTAGGAAACACTATTTTCCTAAACATAAGAGAACTAGGATTAGTATAACTTAGCTTCTAAGTTATCTTCAAGTTTATCTCATATGTAGCTTGCAACTCTTACTAAAATTTGATGTAAACATAATGATAAATATCATTCAGTATCTCCAAGTTAGTAAAAATGCATATAAAACAAGAGGGAATATAAAATAATGAAATTCGTTAAACCGTACATTAGTCGTGTACCGCACAGAACGAACGCACATGTTCCAATGCCAACGGGTTGCTTCGCGTAAGCTTCCTCCTACTCTTTAAATAATTAAAGTAAACATATATTGAAACTGTTCTCAAGAGGGAGTAAGATTCTGTCCAATTAGTGAAGCCAATTTGAAGATTTTAGACAAGAGTGTATTTAATGGAGATACGGTTAGATTTTTCCCTTATTGGTCCATCGTATCTACTACCAAATTCTTTCATTTCATAATTTTCTACCCTAACTACTAGTCATTATTTTTCTTAATTATCTAGTATTTTTATTCATAATACTAATGCCATTGATCTAGTAACATGTATAATAAGTTTTGGTCCGTAATTTTACTTGAATATCTTATTTAATAAGTTTGCATTCGCTTCACGTGAGGTTTGATCATTGACTCTCGCTCTCTTCTTGATACCCTACTCGTTTTCTGAATAATTTTACAAATGTTAAAAAAAAAAAAAATTACAAATGGTGTGTACATATGAAAAATGCATAAAATGATTATGGATCGTAAACTCTTGAAATGTTGTGGTAAAAAAAGGACGACCCATGCATTATTCATAATGAGACGACAAAACTCTAAATCACTAAATGAGACAAATGAGCAATGACCATATTACAAATATTATTATATTATGTACCTTGATGATGTATCATTGTTTTGTTATAATTTTTAACTTGTTACTATGACTCTAGTCTACGTACGCTAATATTAATATGTTCCAGTGTTTTTTTTTAAACAAATTGTCTGTGATGTAGATGATGCATTACATTATTAGTAGTACGTACTTCAAAATATTCTTATTTTCCGATTTAAAAATACAATTACGGATTTTGAGGGAGAATGTATACTGTGGCTCAATTCTTAAATTATGAGTGTGACTGGTTGTCACTTTTAAAGTAAAAATTAAAAGAGAAAAAAACATTTACTCCTAGTTATTCCAACAATTTTCCAATTAGGTAAAAATATGTTTTCTTAATTCTAATATTATTAAAATAGAGGTAAATATAGACACATGTTTACTCTCATATCTATAAGAGTAAAAACATTTATTCCATTTTCTATCTTTCCCATTTTTACTTTTCCTCTCTTTCCCTTAATTTTTTCCTCTTATTTACTCTACACTAACCAATCATACTCTATATTATTTCATGAGTAAAGAGATTATTCCATTTGGTCTGGTATAAAATTCCACTATGTATATATATATAAGTTATAACCCACATCGAGACGTAATATCTACTTTTGTCCAGAGAAAAGCATGTGACAATCTCTCGTGTCCTTGTAAAGCTATGTCTCGAAATGGCTTTATTAAACTTTTCAAAAGTTTTTATTTAGGTTCAGTGTATGTGCGATCAGATATTTCCCAATTAATTTAATATCTGTTAATCCAAAGCCACAGATTTATGTATTATATTGTCTAGAATATGTCGTTATTAGAAACTTAACAAATTTCTTTTTTGAGAAAAATCTAACGGATATTGATCCAATTTAACTAAGAAGATGTGTCAAACAAGATTATATATCTCTCGCTGGCTCCGTCACTAGTAAAAATACGCAAATAGCAACAGTCTGTATTCGTGGATGATTTTTCGTAGTTATATGGAAGACTTGCCAAGAGAAGCCACGATTTTTAAATCGTAGCTATGCAACCATGGCAATCAAAATGCAAGAATTTTGCTATGAAAGATTATGCGGCAAATTGCTACAGTTTTGACATGAAATTTTCGTAGCATTGTTGCTACGAAGAAGTGATGGTTGCCATGAAACAGAGACGAATGGTTTCGTGTCTTTCGTTTTGTTTTGCTACGATTTGAACTTTATTTTCGTGAATAGGTATTTCTACGATTTTTAAAAAAATATTTAATTAATTTCTGAAACAGAAACCAAATATATATTACATTGAGCTTTTTAAAGCTCAAAAGGTTCAAAAGATTCAAACATACAAAAAGTTCAAAACATTAAAACCTAATACATAAAATTGTGGGCAAGCAACAACCATATCTAAAACCTACAAACCAAGTTCTGCACTACACCACCTATCTAATTCAAAATGGTAATTGGTGATGAAATGTTGAGGTTGTGAATCACCTTGAGCTTGAGACCGATCCTGAGTTGGAGATGGAGTTTTACCTTGAGGTTGAGCTTGAGATTGAGACTGAGATTGACGTTGAGCCTGAGTTGTGATGTAACCGTGGTTGAGCCAGAAGACTATTCTACAAAAGATAAACCAGGATGGCTGAACAGAAAGCTTGAAGATGAAATAGAAGTTGGAATGGAGCATGATGAGCTTATTTTCGCTATGAAAAACTTCTCAAATAAGATGGAAAAGATGTTGATCAGACTAATGGACGAGTTAGGCCTTTCTCGATACCCAAGTCGAGGATCCATTCTCTCTCTCTAATGAACTAGCCATAAAAATCAAGCCAAGGAGCAGCCAAAATAAACAATTATTCAGTTTTTAAGATAATTTTAGCTTTACTCATTTTCAACAATTTTAGGACTTTTTTGTTTCCTTCTTTGTTTGCAACTTAAACTCTTTGAGAACTCTCTGAAAAATTATTCACATTTTTTATCAAAATACTCTCTAAATCTGTGAATCCCTTGTTCATCCATGAACATTTATTGCTAGGAGTTCATTCTCTGAAATCAAAACTTGTCTTTGATCACAAATAGAGTTCATTCTCTTGATCTTAGACACATCTACACAAGATCTTATCACTTCATAGATCATTTCTGAAGATCATCCTATCAATCCATCCATCATCATCAAAATCAACCCAATCTCTCTCAAAACCATCAGATATTCCTTCAAAATAATCAGGGACAAATGATCTCCTTACCAGGGGTTCATCAAGTTGGTTGTGCAGTAGAGGAAAGAGGAGTGTAAGCTTAATGTTGTAGAAGTTGCATAATCATGTCGAGAGTTGATTGAGTTTTAGTCATCTTTTCTTTGAAGTCAGTCTTGAAAGCAAGAAAATCAGTCTTGACTTCTTGAGTGAGGGTCTCCAAGCCACAAACCCGCATCTCCATGTCCAGGCTTCGCTTGAATGTAGACTTAGAAGGCTGCATGTTCTTGAATTGAACACAACCAAGTCCATAAATGGTGTCCTTGCGTGTCTGTCCACCCTGAAAAGGACACAAAAACAAGATAGCATTAGAACTTAGAACATTCAGTCATAAAAATGCAGTCTGATCTTATTACAAGTTCAATACAAGAGTAAGAAGAAACAAAGATAATGAGTTGAGAGAATATTACCTTGATGTATTCTTGGTTTAGAAGAAGGCACTTTGAATTTGTTGTGTCAACAGTTGAGCAAGCTTGGCCTTCTCAAACTGGAGATCCATCTTGTATCATCTCTTCAACCGCTTGCTCAACCTCCATAACTAGTGCCTCTGCTCGCTCATCAATGAAGGTCCCATCTTTGCGGGTGTGAGTCTTCCTCACAAGATTGCGATAAGAAGGTGGTTCCTCCAAACCTTCATCAATTATCCACAACAAAGGGAACAACAAAAAGTAAGATATTTAGTAGTTAAATAAAGGAAAAATGCAAATCAAAAAGATGGAAAGCTGAACATACGATACTCAATATTTGAAAAGGTGTGTGGTCCTGCACCATGGACGTGCATCTTTTTCCCTGGAGGAACAGAAGTGCGAGCAACAGCTGTTGATTGGCTCTTGGCTTTTGCCTCAACTGTTGACCAATTCGCAAGGATTGTTTTCTAGTCTTTCTCACTAATGTATTTCATTGCTTTTTATCTCATCTTTTCTGGCTTATGCGTTCGAAGATAGTCACTTGCGTCTGAAGCTTCCATTTGAAGTAGATTTCATCATGAAACTTTTCTTCCCAGTAGTATTGTTGCTACAAAAGAAGAGAAGTGATTTGAAGCAAAATATACAATTAAGAATAGAAATGATTCAAGATCACTTACAATGAATGAGTGCCACTAACTATCTCTCTTCTCCTCTGGAACCTTTAGCCAGCTTTGCCACGGTCCCTAGTAGTTTACATGCCATGTTGATCGGATAAAAGCATGGATTTCAGGATCAACTTTGAATCTGTAAAGACAATATTAAGCATCAATATTTTTTGCAATATTTGCAATATTTTTTACTGATATAAAATAATTAAAAAAAAATGAATGTTTTTCAAAAAAAATCCAACATTGATTGTTTAAAAGGTTAAAAACATAGTATAATTTGAGTTATATATCTTATCAAAACAGAAACATTACTTTGAATCTAACTTAAAATATTACTTAAAATATTTTCTTAAATAATTAAAACAAGGAGTTCATTAAATCTAATTATGTAAAATATCATTATATTACTAACTATATTAAAAATATAAAAAATTAGTCTCATCATTTTAATAATTTTTTATTAATCTTAACACAAATTATTATTTTTAATTAAAAAAGTTGACTAAAACACTCAAATAAATTTACAACTAAATATTTTCATTTTATATAAATAAATTAAACTAACAGATAAGTCTATTTATATTTTCATATATATGACACGTTCACTTTAAAAATAAAATTCATATAAAATTAGAGTGTATATAATAAGATGTTAGAATCAATATATTGACATCAAATCAATTTATAAAAAAAAATATATATCAAAACTTTTTTAAATAGAAAATAGGTTTGTTACAATCTATTACAAGAATTTGTAATATGGGTTGAAAATAAATAATATCTTATATATAATTTTATGTTTAATATAAATATAAGACTATATAATAATGTAATATTATTATATACATCAAAACATTTTTACTTTTATTTATGTTTATTAAATTAAATTTTGTTAAAAATATTCTCATACTTATTAAAACGCGAATTATAATCTAGTTATGTTTTAAAGCAGGGCAATGCAACTAGAACTTCTTGAACTAGAATTACAGGAAACTCCTTGGAAGGAGCTAGAACCTCATTGCCTTTTCGCTTCTCTACATCTGTTCAAACAGACTTGACAAAAGAAGTTACAAGAGGAGAAATCAGTAAGGTTCCGCTTTGTATACATAATGACAAATCGTCTGGGCCAGATGGATATACATTTGAGTTCTTCAAAGCAGCATGGCCTGCTGCCGGGTCAGTAATTCATCAGCTAACTTAAATCATTTTTTATTAAAGGAGAATTCATACAAAAAGACTTAACACCACAATTTTAGCTCTGATACCAAAGAAAACAGTGGCTCGAGAGGTGAAGAATTATAGGCGGATATCATGTCATAATGTTATTCACAAAGTTATCTCCAAGATAATTCTGCAAACATGCTCAAATTCACTTCACTAGAGTTCATTGCTCTATATTAGTCTATGTTTGTGAAGAGTAGACTGCTGATTGAGAATCTTCTATTTGCTACAGAGCTGGTGAAGGATTATCACAAATTTTATCTCATCTAAATGTGCTTTGAAGATCAAATATATCGAGAGCGTTCAATTTAGTCCAGTGGAGTTTTTTATTAAAATTTTGGATTTTTCTTTGTATAACTGCTGCATCATTCTTGGTCCAGGTGAATGGAGAGTTGGCTGGCTATTTTCAAAGTGAAAGGGGACTGCGGCAGGGATGTGATCATGAATGTGTTGTCACTTTGTTACTTTGTTATTTGCATGAATGTGTTGTCAAAGCTATTAGACAAATCAGCAACTGATCAGCAGCCTATATACCAAAGGAAATGATTACGTAAAGAGTTCGTATTAGGTAGGTGATGTATTCACCAAGACAACGGCGTCTAAAAATTTGTGATGAGTTTCATGGCATGATGAACTTATGAGATTCCACCAGCCAACCATCTTAAGGGGGAGGGAGAATGTTAAAATAAATAATTATTACATACAACTTCAAAATGGTCGATGACAGAAACATGTATTGGTCAATTTAGTATTGTTGGAAGCACATACGAATATGGCAAGCATTGTTCACGAATATACTGTTTACTTCAAATCTCAAACATAGATACACAACTCATTTTATGCATACAAAGTAGGTTAAGAAGCAATGTATTCTTAGTGTAAATATTTTGTTTTGTGTTGACCACAATAACCTAATAAGATTAAGGACACACTTTTCTCTTTTCTTTTTTTTTCTGCTATCCTACTTCTAATCTTCATCATAATCCTATAATTCCTATATAAGTATGATTGGCCTTTTTGAAGTTTTTAGCATCAACGATAACTAACCCTTTTTGCCTTCTTGAGATGGTAAAACAAAGTTACAATTTTCGAATTTACATATCCAAACCTGTTTTTGGTCTAAGGCTGGAGAATTTACCTTATCACGCTTTCTCAACTGAAATGTATATGCAACATTAGTGGCATTTTCTTTGTCTTTACGTTCGAAAGCTAACATACTTTCTTATCGATTTATCCAGTTCACTGATAAAATTATAAGAAAATCCAATAAAAATATATACCACACATAAAACCACAAATCTATCGAGTATTTTAGAATTCAACTAAATTCATTAAAATACATTTTTGTAACTTAAACCTATTAAAGTACGTACTTTCAACTAAGAGTACAAAATACATTTGAATTCTTCAGATATTCGTAGTGGATCTACGAAAGTGTAACAAGTTTGGTTTACTAAAGTTTGAATGAACAAATTTCACTTTCAAATTCTGAGTTGGTAAACCAGCTGGTAATTTGATCGAATAATTCAAACCAGTTTCTAAACCGGAAACGATCTGACCTTTACCTCTTCTTTTCTACTGGATGATGCTTTTCATATTCACAATGACGAAACAGATAAAACATATGTCCCGTCGTTACTTCTTCGTTCGTATTACTTAAACAAGTTTTGTAAATAGTTTTGTAACTTGTCCTCGGTTGCCTCTTCTAGCAGCGATATGGAAAGACACCTGCTCCAACAGAGAGCAGTGAACAATAATCAATCAATAAAGACAAAAAAAAATATTATGCTCTTTATCAACCTGCTATGTACTGGTTCACTTAAACACCCCCATCTTTTATTTACAGCTTTTCTGTTAGTGCGGATAATTTTTTGTACTTGATCCTTTCGTAACCATCATGATGGAAGCACGGACAAAGTGGTGTGCAGTTCTATCGATGCTTATGCAGTACTGGCCCTATAATTTTAAAGACTAGAAGCAAGCAACAAAAATGGCAGCTTTTTGTGAAAACAGAAAAGAAAAATATTTAAGTTCAAAAAAAGAAAAGAAAAATATAAACTTTGTATGGATGTGTAGAATCTAATTAGGGCTTTAAAATCTTTCTTTTTTTAGTTCAACCACGAGACTAAAGACATTATTTATGATTTTATGGCTGAAATTTTATTTATCAAAGAGCAGTGGAAGCATGAAATTTTTGTTGAAATAAATCTTGAGATACAAGCTTTCTAATCATACCGAATTATGGTTTCTTAAAAGGATTAGGAAATATTTAGATATGTTA
Organism: Moricandia moricandioides; assembly: GCA_905132885.1. Taxonomy (NCBI): domain Eukaryota; kingdom Viridiplantae; phylum Streptophyta; class Magnoliopsida; order Brassicales; family Brassicaceae; genus Moricandia; species Moricandia moricandioides. Next base: position 57,820 of record CAJHQQ010001629.1, read on the forward strand.
TATCAAATGAGTTTAGGAGAATCTGATTAATATATAAAAAGATGCTGAGATGTAGCATAACTTATGAGTTTTGAGAGAACTTAAGGTTTTGAATGATTTTTTATGAGATTAATAAGAGAAATATTATATTACTTGTGAAGTTATTACAATCGAGATTGTGATACTCAGATTCAATATTTCTTAGCTTGGTCCATGGACAGGCTTTGTGCTTATGAAGCGGGGAAATTAGATATGCATAAGGTATTTTGGACAAAACAGTAGATGTCTCATTCTTGATTCTATCATTTGACCTAATACTTCGATGTTTCAGTGAATAAGGGCATCTCTATCCCTAAAAACCCCAAATGGGGTTCTTATTTTTTTTTTACTTTTTTTTGTGGATTAAAAAAAATTAAAAAAATTAAAAACGAATCAATCGCGGGTTGCCACGTGTCAATGGGGCCCGTGAACAGTGCAAGAAACCATCAAAAACAGGTTCTTAATTAGGGATTTTAGGAGATGGTTCTTACACTGTTCACGGATCCCACATGTCAGTGGGGTCTGCGAACAGTGCAAGACCTCCTCTAAGAAACCCGGATAATGATGCTCTAAGAATGCCACTCTATAATTCGGAATCTAGACGAAAGAGTAGTTAATAAAACAGTTAGCTCTGTGATGCATGTAGACATCTACAGTGACCAACAATTGTACGTAGTGGGAGAGTTTGAGTCTTGGTTTGTTTGATAAAAAGTTCGAGTCTGGCCGTTAAAAGCACAATATTTTACTATGGATTTGACTCTTTTTTACAGATAGCGATATAGTTTTTAAGCGAGAAACTAATATCAAATCAAGCAGAATTTTTTTTTTGTTATTTTTTTGTTAATAACAGGTTAAAAGAAAAGTTGGATAGAAGGAACTTTCGGTGGATGAAAAGAATCATCAAAACACGTTTGAGGGATGAATAGAAAGTGTCAAACGTATCGTCAGCTTTCCGTCTTTGACTTTGAGTGTCTTTTCAGTCAAGTTTTGTGTGTACTTGATTTTCTCAACTATAGCGGCTACAGTTTTTCTTTTATTTCAACTATTTTTTCCAAAATATTTGATTTGAAAGCTTCTAAGTAACATCTATGAATCTAATTAACAGTCGTTAAAAGTGTTAATTAAATGAAATTTCTCTAAAACACAGCAGTGGTATCAAAGAGAGATCCTCCGGTTGATAGCGTAGTTCCTACTATTTCTAACTTGTGGTTCAAGTAGGCATGGGCAAAATACTCATTTCCAACCAAGAGCTCTTGGTCTAGTGGTAAAGGAACTCCAGCTGGAGTGCCCGTCCTGGGTTCGAGTCGCCTTGGCCACCTTCCCGCCTATAACCGTGCGTGCCCGGATGGAAGGCCTCGTGGGGATTAGTCTGGGCTTACCGCCTGGGACCCCCCACGGTCATCAAAAAAAAAAAAAAAAAAAAAAAATACTCATTTCCAAATAACCGAAAGCAATTCCGCTCCAAAAAAGTTATATCAAACCCAAATTGAAGATGGTAGAATATCTGAATAGGTTCAAAATTTTGATATCCAAAAAACTAAAACTAAATCTGATCCAAATCAAAATATTTTGGGTACATGTACATATATGAATCATCATAATATATTTAAATATATTAATTATATTTGGCCGTATCAAATATCCAAAATACCTAAAAATATTTAAAATAGGAAAAATGAATATCCAAAATAGCCAAAAAAAAACTTAAAGTGCTGACAATACTAAAAATATTTACCGATGGAGGACCTAAATATCCAAACCGAACTATTTTCATTTTAATTTTAGATATTTGATCATATATTAATTAAATATATATGTATGTTATTTTATTTTGGATTTTGAGAATTTTAATGTATATTTGGATTTTCATAAAAATTAACATAGTTTAAATGGATATTCGAACTCAAATTGAATCAGTAAAAATTTGAACTGAATTAGACCAAAATTTATGAATACCCAAATATGACCTGAATCTCTATTCCTGAAATTAAAACAATTTTTATTTCCAATCAAATTTATATCTTCACAAATCACATAACACATTTATAAACAAGGATAAATTCAAAAAATATTTACAATGATAATTGGAATTTCTGTTTTAAGGGCACTGGCATCACTGAAATACAAAAATAACCAAATCAATTAAATTTGTAAACTTTTCAACAGAAATTTATTTCACGGCTTATTCACCACAGTTATTTTTAACTTACATTAAATCACCACAACTAATTTGACCAATTCAAGCCTAAGTTACTGAATCAAGTCAGTCAACACAAATACTCCTAAATCTCACCATAACATTTTGTTGGATACCATTTTCACAACAACAACATAATATATGTCCAAACTAATTTAAGTTAACTAATTTAATAAATAGCTAGTGTTTGTGGTTTTGAGAGTTTTCCATAACAACCAATCTAAAACCTAAAGCATCATAAGTGAAGAAGCAAGAAAATAACAAAAGATATGGGCCATGCTTTAGGGCTCATTTAAATATCCGGAGAGAGGGTCTATCCGTGGGCTGCACCTCCTCTTGGAGATTAGTCGGGGCCTCTCCATGGGCCTGGGATACCTCAGGTTAATAAAAAAATAAATAATAACAAACTTAAAAGTCAACCCCACCAAGCTGGCGAAGACAAAACTTAAGCGATTAAGTAAAAAAATAGGGTCCCACTTCTAAATCAGATGTTACGGCTGACGACCAAAGTTTGACCCGATGCTCTTTCATCAACTGCACCTCTTATCATTTTGTAGTATTATTTTTGTCTTCCCATAGCCCATCAAGAAGAAGGTTAAAAACATTTTATGTTTTGTATTTCCAAGAAATCACATGCATTTTGCATCAGAGGACCAGAGTCTGAGCGCCTGAAATCACCTGTATAGTTTTCATATACATGAGATCCGGTTAGATTAATCAATTCTATTTGTTGTTTAATGGCTGAAAAACTCATTAAAAAATCTTAACATTCATACAAAAAAAATCTTTAAAATACCCCAACTTTTTCTTAATTTTTAGTGTTCTAAAATTTTTAGATTATAAAAGATTTCTAAAATTGTTATTATGTTTAACTAAAGCATAAATATTTTAATATCAAAATAAAATTGGTATTATTTTTCTGCTGTGTTAACAGTATGAAATGAATATACGCTCACATTTATGTGAGTATAAAATATTTGATTTTTTAAAAAGGAATAAATTTAGTTGGAATATTTCATAATACTTTCCCTTCTAAAACCAGTGTTAAAAATTTAACACATTGGTATTGTTGTCAAATACATATTGAAGAGATAGAACAAAAGTAAACGGACATCAAAAAATTTCACTGTTTTTATTTTTCATGTGGCTTTGGCTACTGGCTTTTTTTTCTTTTCATTTGTCAAATTTTCACCACATCAATAAATCTCTACTTGATGTTTTATTTGTTATCAATTTGGTTTGTGAAAATCAAATTGACGTTGTCTTTCTATTGTTTCTTTCGCTATTCTCAATGTCCGCTGGAGCATAACTCAATATGCCCCATGCCCCTTTTAAAAATTATGTATTCTCCTTTTATTAAAATATATTTTATTTTTAATGATTTTTAAATGAAAAATATGGTTAAAGACGACACTACCCTTAATAAAATCACTAAATTACTTAACCCAACCACATAAATTGGATCTATCCGGATCCAATCCGGTTTCTAAACCTAAACGCAGAGTTTTACTTTTTCTCCTCATCCCCAATTCTATCGAGTCTCTCTCTCTCTCTTTGGCGACAGAAATGGCGACACAAACCCTCTCCAACCCTAAATCTCCTTTCTCTTCGTTTCATCTTTTTTCTCTATGATAATCGAGCTTCAATCTTCCGAATTGACATCCTTCATCTTAGTAAGTGATTTATTCTTATTGATTTCGTCGTATTTTGTATCTAGGTTAGATAAAAATTGGGGAAAACTTGCAAGTTGTAGACGAAACTAAGGTACTGTCTTTAGTAATCGAGTTTATGCTATGAAATCAGGGGAAACACGGTGAAATCTTATATTTGGTATAAGTTATGTAGAAAGTTATTCTAGACTCCTATTTAGGACCAAAGTGTTGCGATTTTATGGGTTTTCGAAAGGATAAGTTGAATCTAATTGGTGAGATGCCTTGTTAAAACAGAAACTATGAATTAGGGAGAAAATGTATATGAATCGGATATGTATTCAATTGGAGAGAATGTTAGGTTTTTAGGTTATGGAGATCGAAAGTAAGTTTGGTTTTGAGATTAGTGTAGTGAGGAGAGTCCGTGTAGTGACTGAATGTTTGTTGTTTTTGGATTAATTGAGTGAATGGTGTTGAGATTTGACAAATTAATGATTTCGTTCTCGATTGTGACTGAATGTTTGTTGTTTTTGGATTTTCAGAAGATCTAGATAATGGCAAGCCGTAAGAAGCGTGGACAAAAAAATCAAAGCAATCAAAAAAAGAAAACGACCACAAGAGCCCGAAGAAACATTGCTCCTGTAGTAGAAGAGCATTTAGAAGAGCATGTAGAAGAGCATGTAGAAGAGAATGTAGAAGAGAATGTGGAAGAGCATGTAGAAGAGCATGTGGAAGAGCTTTCAGACGGGAACTCAAGTGATGATTTGTCTACTCCATCAGTGGTAAAATATTATTTTGGTTTTAGTTTAAGTTACTTCTCATGTATTGGGTTTAGTTGAATAAAGTGTCACTGATCGTGTATTATTGGTATCACTAGTTCTACTATGACATAACTGTATTGCTAGTGTGATTAATATTACTAGTACATAATTAGTACTACTAGGACATAATTGTATTACTAGTGTGATTAGTATTACTAGTACATAATTAGTACTACTAGGACATAACTATATTACTAGTGTGATTAGTATTACAAGTACATAATTAGTACTACTAGGACATAATTGTATTACTAGTGTGATTAGTATTACTAGTACATAATTAGTACTACTAGGACATAACTGTATTACTAGTGTGATTAGTATTACTAGTATATAATCGTGTATTATTGGTATCATTAGTTTTGTTGGTTTTATTTTCCTTGCAGGAATGCCAACCACTGCCACCTTGTGATCTCTACTTCAAGAACACCGAGTTCACCAAGACTTGTAAGATACATAGCAAGTGCACTGTGACCAAGACTTTGGATGTCATCAAAAAGCTTAAGAACGAGTTGCCATGGTTCGAAAGGCACCCTCAGTTTTGTCATTTTTTCCACATGCCTCGAGAAGAAAACTTGAAGCTGTTGGGTATGTGGATGCTTTTACTGCTTACTATTCCCTTAGATGAAGCAGAGGACACAACTTGGTTTGCAGTTAATGGTGTACCCATCCGGTATTCCATTAGAGTGCATGCACTCATCTCAGGATTGGACTGCCATGATTATCCGCCTAATTATGAGAAATTGGGAAGTTTTGAGTTTGTAGATAGGCATTTCAAGTCACATAGCGAGATAACAATGACGTCTGTGAAAGAGAAATTGTTGACTATGAGATCATGTGGGGATCGACTCAAGATGGCAGTGTTATTCTTCTTGGGAACGATTATCAGAGTGAACGCAAAGTATGATGGACGCATGGACCCTTTCATATTAAGAGCCGTCAATGATTTGGATGTTTGTGAAACCTTTCCTTGGGGTCGCTTGAAATTTAAAGATGCTCTCCGCTCGATTAATAAAGTGATGAATCATCTCAAGGGGAAACCTAAAAAAAATGTCAATTTCCCCGGATTCATAGTTCCTTTAGAAGTAACTTATTCTTAAGTTAAATTTATTACTTGCTGTGTGATTGGTTTTTGACAAATTCTTTATGTAGATCCTTTTATTCGAGTGTATTCCAGCTTTGAATGCAAGATTTAGAGAACAAGTACCAGGTTGTATGAGTAATTGTCCGAGGATGTGAAAAAAGCGGTTTCAAAGTAACAGTATAAAGGGTTATCCACTTGAGGACTTGTACGAGACTCTTGGAGAAACTACGGTAAATAATCTTTATCAGTTTTTTTAAACTTACTGGGATTTGTGCAAATGATATCGTTTTGGTTTATATTTCAGGTAATTAAAAGTTTTTTGGCTCCTACTCTGGGTGAAGAAACTCTCATGGCGAGAATAGTGGATAATGAGCCTGAGTATGATAAGGAAGATGGAGTAAGTGACATGTGGAGCGCATGGCTTACTATAAAGGAGAAGCCTATCTGGTGGAAAGAGCTCTACGAGTTGGATGTGGCTGCAAGAGATTTTCCTAAGAAAAAAGACAAAGAAAAAGTGTCTGAAAAAGCATCCTCCTCTAATGATGGGTTGGAGAACATTTTGAAAGGGTTTTAAGAGAGGTTGATGACTTCCTTAACTGAAGTGAATGTGAAGATGGAGACAATGGACAAGCGGCTTGATGGCAATGAAAAAAACCAACGTGTTTTAAAAGAGAAGACTAAGAAGATGAAAGCAGTGGAGAAGAGGTTGACCGGCATTGAAAATTGCCAATACTTTTTAAGAAAGAAGGCTAAGAAGTTGGAGGTAGTGGCCACGAAGCTTGATGCCATTGAGAAAGGCCAAGATGTCATGAAAAAAAGGTTAGAAGGATGATAAAGAAACTGAAAGAGAAGGGTATTGACAACCAGGGCATGGATTTTAACAACCAGGGCATGGAATTTGACTAGGAAATTAACAGAAATGAAGTTGAGGATATTGAGCAACAGGGTGAGAGGAGAAGAGAAGAGGCGGATGCAGCGTGGAGAAGAATTCTTTCAGAATCTGAAAATAATGAAGATGTGGAGGCTGAAAGGGAAAAGGTTCAGGAAGAGGCTGAAGGGAAAGAGGTTCAAGAAGAGGCTGAAGGGAAAGATGTTGAAGAAGAGGTTGAAAGGGAAGAGGTCCAAGAAGAGGCTGAAGGAAAAAAGTTTGGAGAAAAACCTGAAAGGGAAGAGGTCCAAGAAGAGACTGAAGGGAAAGAGGTTGGAGAAGAACCTGAGGACACTGAAAAAGTATAAAAAGAGGCTGAGAACGAACCCGAGGAGGAAGTGTTTAGGAAATACACGGAGGAAGAGAAAGCAGGGTGGGTTCTTACTATTTTCAAAAGCCATGATGAATATTTTCCATTTTTAAGAGCTCCTGCTGTGGATCAGACGGATGGAACTTCTGCTCCTATTGTGGAACAGACTAGGGGAACTCCTACACCACCACGTGGTAGGACAAAAGCCATGGCCGCGAGAAAGTTAGTACTTACACCACCACGTGATATGCTTAAGGCAATCAGAAAGAGAAAGGCTGATAATCCACAGAAGTTGACAACGCCACCACCAGAAAAAAGGGCACGTGCACCTTCACAGTGGCTTTCCTCTCCTTTCACCGAAATGAATACCGATGAGATCGAAGGGCGAAAGAAGAAGCCTAAAACCAAGGCTTAGAAAACTATTGGGTTAAAATATTTTGGATGTTCAATATTAACTCGGCTTTGTAGTGAACTTATGTAGGATGATTTGTTTTGTTGATGTGAAACCTTGGAACTTATGTAGGATGGTTTCTTTTGTTGTTGATGTTGGACTTGTATGATTTGTATTACTAGGTTTATTAGGTACTACTACAAAATTATCAATAACACGTGAAAAACACAAACACATGTAACACGTGAAAAACAGATGTAACACGTGTAACAAATGTGTAAAAAACGTGTAAAACATTCTCAACAAAACTATTGTAGTAATACCCAAGGTTGTAATAATACTACATTGTTCATAGTAATATATCTGCAAAATTTGAACTTTTATTAGTAAGACCACATCAAAAACAAAACTATTGTAGTAAAACCAATACATTTATATAATTTATGATTTAATAGAAAACATTGGTGGAAAAACATTTCATAAAAATGTATTTTGTGTTATTCAACTCATTATGGCCTTACCATAGAGACATTAGTCATAGAAGTATAAGGATGTGTTTGTATGAAAATGAGAAGTTTTCTATGGACTTACGAAATTTATAGTTTTTAATGTCTAATTTTATAAATAAACACATATATAGACATAAAAACACAACCAATGTACGTTACATCTGATAAAAACAAATAATAAGACGAAAATAGAAGTTTTTAAAAACCTGCATAATACAAATAGTAATTCTTAGAAGTACACATAGTAATTATAAGTAGTTCTAAGTAGACCTGGGTAATACTAGTAGTCTAAGTAGTTCCTGAACCTGAACCACTTCCACATTCAAAATACGATGCTATACCTCCTTCTCTGGCTCTGCCTCTGCCTCTAGCTCCCCCTCTGCCTCTTTTTCCCCTTCCACGGGATTCTTCAACTGATGGAAATCTTGTTTGTTGTGGTTTTCCTTTTTTTGTTTCAAACTCTGGAGGAAATATTTTCTTTGCTCTAACATCTTCGGGTACAACCCAATCAGACATATGAGGAACATGATATATTTTCCTGTGATAAGCCAAAGCCCATAGCTCCACCAAATAGTATTTTTAACAGTACTCAGATAGATGGAGTTCTCTTCCCGCTGCCGCAGTCATGAATGTGGCAGCAGCTACTCCATGCACACAAGGGTATTTTTCTTTATCAAATTGCTCACAACTGCAAGTATTCCTAGTCATATCAACAGTATAAACTTTCCCATCAGTACCATGCACACTATACTCAAGATGAAAGTTGTTTAACTCGTCAACCGTGAGAAACCCTACTTCAACACATATTTTAGACATTTCAGTTTCCACAGTAGGCACAAGCTTCATCGTGTATGGTATTTCAGCTGCCTCCTTCCTATGCTTGTTAAACCATTCAGCCATTTTGGCAATGATTACATCAAACATTGGTAGTAAGGTGTACTTCCTCGCTTCCTTAATAACACCATTAAAAGATTCTACTGAATTGGTGGTGTCAACATTGTACATATCTCCTCCAAAGTAGCATCTAGCCCATTTCTTCTCTTCAACACTCTTGTCAAGATACACCGCTGCACTAGGATACTTCCTGCGAAAAGCTTGATAAAGGTACTTGAACTCACTCTCTGTATAAGCGTGTGCGCACTCTCTAAACTTAAACGCACAAGTATCTTTGTTGTTATGGACGTGAGCTTTAACATTTTGAGACAAATGTCATATACAATACCCATGTTCAGCCTCAGGGAACACTAGACGTATTGACTTGATCAAGCTTTTGTTTCTATCTGAAAGAAACACCAATCCCGGGACATCGGATATCACTGATTTCAGTTGTTCCATAAACCATATCCAGCTTTCATAATTCTCATCATCAGCTATACCAAACGCAATTGGGTAGTGGTGATGGTCGGGATCCTGAGCAGTCGCAACAAGAAGAACTCCACCATAAACATTCTTGAGGTGTGTTCCATCCACAATGAGGACTTTCCTCATCGCAACAAATCTTTCTATGCTAGCTCCCAGGGCAAAAAACAAATACTTAAATTTGTTGGCCTCATCCACTACCACACGAGTTCTTGTGCCAATATTTGTAAAACTTTCTTCTGGACTTCCTCGCACTTCATTAGTAGCTTCTCTTTTTCCTCTCCATGCTGTAGTGTATGATACATCCACACCAACCCTACGATGAACTAAATCGATCAGAACTTTAGGAACTGGTGTGTCAAATGTACCAGGATAATCTTGAGCCAAAACCGATGCAACGATTTGTGGTGTGCCTTTCCTTCTATTTCGCAGTGTTCTTGTAGTAACAACAGAACATGTATGTTGCTTGATGTAACTTCTAACCGTTCAAAGATCTGAATTCTTTAAATTTGCAACTCGCACAAACCACTTGCAACCTTCTTTGGCTCCTCGGCATTTAATCACAAATCTCGTAGTATCTGACTTAGCTATATCAAACGCGAAACAATTTCTGATGTGAAGTCGTCTGAATATGAACTTTTGCTACCTCCTTGGTTCTAAATTCTTGACCTAAAACCAAATCCATACCATCATCCCGTGGCTGATAGGCACCATCATGCAGCTCAATATCTTCGTGAAAAGTGTGCACACCACCAATACCTTCATTATCAATTAAATCATTCTCAGTACCATCTTCATCACCAGCCTCTATATCAGTAGCCTCTCTATCAATATCCTCTATATCAGGCAGTGTTCTTGTAGTAACAAGAGAACATGTATGATGCTTGATGTAACTTCTAACCATCCAAAGATCTGAATTCTTTGACTTTGCAACTCGCACAAACCACTTGCAACCTTCTTTGGCTCCTCGACATTTAATCACAAATCTCGTAGTATCTGACTTAGCTATATCAAACTCAAAACAGTTCTGATGTGAAGTTGTCTAAATATGAACTTTTGCTGCCTCCTTGGTTCTAAATTCTTGACCTAAAACCAAATCCATACCATCATCCCGTGGCTGATAGACACCATCATTCATCTCAATGTCTTCGTGAAAAGTGAGCACACCACCATTACCTTCATTCTCAGTACCATCTTCATCACCAGCCTCTATATCAGTAACCTCTCTATCAGATAGACCGACATAGACATCAGTTTCGTCATCCTCTTCTGAAAGTTGCACTTCTTCATTGCTGAGCTCCACATGTAGAACACTTCTACAATTTTCATGATTTACTTGAAGTAGATAACCAAAAACTTCTTCATCATTTTAGATATATGATGGCTTGTACGAATACAATACCATTGGAAAGTAACTAATCTTCACTTCCACCTTAGATTCTCTACCTTTATCTTTCTGCAAATATGCTCAACCAAACCAGAGTAAGTGACCTCCTCCACTGATTTCTTCAACACAATAGTGTGAATTTCATCTTCTCCTTCACCATCTCTCGAGATCCATTTTATTTCAGCCCGATCCTTCATATAATATCCCCCATAATCAAAACAAATGATTGTGCAATGCGGATTTTGCATTTTTCTTGAAATATAATAACAATATCATTAAAATTATTATTATTAAGAAATACAAATTAATTCTCACATTATACATCCTTCTATTACTAATAATAATTCATTGCAGTACTACTATACAATATAGTAATTCCAGTAACATCAGTAATACCAGTAGAACTTGTCTACATACTAATATCAGTAATACTAGTAAAACTATTTGGCCATAGTAATACATATGTCTTAGTAGTACCCGAAATTTTTCATTTTAAGTGATAGTCTACTTTTTACGACGACATTGTTTTGATTATACCACTACTATCAGATTTACAACCATTTAAAAATCCTACTATACTACAGACCCATAATATACAAAGTTTATACTTTTTTTTGTTCAACAAAGTTTAAACATAAACACAGTGTTCAAATTTGTTTTTAATCTCTCTGAGTTTCTATCTAATATTACATTATTTACATACCCATGATATATACTTCATTTTAATGATATTCTACACAAAATTTTTTAATCAAAACGAACATAAAATCATAAAATGAACCTGAAACCTAAAAAAATATAGTTATGAAAAACGTTTTTCAAACTCCCAAAATTTACATCAAATCTTACATCTTTTTATTACCCATGATAGAAACTTCATTTTAATGATATTCATAAAAAAATCATCAAAAACGGATAAGAATTACCTCCTTTTTGAGCTTCAATTTTCGGCAATGGAAGAAATGAGAGGGAGAGAACATACGACAGTTTGGAGGAAGAAAAAAGAGAATAAATTGAGTTATTTAATTGGTTAAGGTTGTTGGGAGAGATTTATGGGGGTGGTTGGTATATTTAATTGAAAAATTAAATGTAAAAAGATAAAAGGAAATGTTAAATTGAGGAATAAAAGGATAAAAAGATAATGAGAATAGTAGTGAAAATTATTTTATGGGGGCATAGGATATTTTGAGTTATTGTTGTCAAACACATATTGAAGAGATAGAACAAAAGTGAAAAGACACCAAAAAATTTCACTTTTTTATTTTTCCTGTGGCTTTGGCTACTAGCTTTTTTTTCTTTTCATTTGTCAAATTTTCACCACATCAATAAATCTCTACTTGATGTTTTATTTGTTATCAATTTGGTTTGTGAAAATCAAATTGACGTTCTCTTTCTATTGTTTCTTTCGCTATTCTCAATGTCCGCTTCTATCATCAATGATTTTGTTAATTTTTGCATCTCTATTGGCTTATAAATGAATAGTTGTACAAAAATGTATAGCGGTTAATTATGTTTGTTCATGGTGTTTTCTTCCTTTGCGACTTCTGCCAAGTGCATCTTAAGTTAACGTGTATATAAGATTAATTTCGATCAGAAGCATCGGGCAAACTTATTTTGATACTATTACATTATATAGCACACACATTTGATTGTGTAATAATTTATAGTAAACCATACATACATGGTATAGTGTATATAGGTTATTGGAAAGTAAACGACCCCGAATATGAAATAATCTCATAATACTAAATCAGCGTGGCTATGCGAATATTAAATCATATTTTAGACTTTATATAAATACCAAAGAAAGGATCTATTGACCTGTAAATACACTTACAATATTTTAGGTTCTTCCCTAGGTATAAGATGCCCAATAGTTATATAGAACTCCAACGTTTTCTATGTTTAAGAAGTTTTAGTAGAAGAAAAAGACATGTGATTATTAAAACCCTAATTTGAGAAATATTTTCTTGTATATGGTGTTGGAAAGAGAATAAGAAGCAGCAAATTGGATTAAGGTTTAAACATGAACAACTAAGAAGATTTGAAGCAGTTTATTGTTCATCCAAAATCTAATCAGACTTGACTTGCAAGGTAAATGAGTGGGGAAATTTAGTTTGAATGCTTCTGGAACAATCTGATTTGATTTAAACGAAAAAAAATTACAAGAGGTGCCTAAGGAGCGTAGACATGTCACTATTACCAAAAAAAGTTGTGTCTCTCCTCATATCTTTTTCTACTTCTCAAGACATGTCAGTTTGTCTACAACAGCCTGCTCTACACAACATCATACTCTACATGAGTCTGTCCATCCAGTTTTAAATCATCTTTCTATACAATATTATTAGTTTAATTTCCATGTTATATTGTTAGTTTAGTGTCTTGTAATATCTTATAGCTTGGCTATAAAGCACACCACATGTACCCACGAAATTTTAAGGAGAGTTGAACTTCTTCCTTCACTTATTCTCTTGTTCACAATCTCTCGTACTCTCGAAAGTGATAAGTTAACTATTTCATTCAACAAATCTCTAGTTACTTTATTCTCTTAATCTCTTCTCCAAATACTCTCACAAATTCTCTTAAACCACCTCTCATTGTTTCTGGTCCATTCTAAACTAGAAGATCACAAACACTCTCCATAATCTCATCATTCTCACTTAAAACTTCCACAATGCTCTCTTTTTTATTTCCAATCTTTCTGGTCCAAACTCATTATCCATTTCATTCTTACCATTTTATATGTATTCTCACATATGGAACAAATTATTTTTGACTCTTATCAACAAGATTGGACATTAACGAGAACAAAGGGCCACACTCTAGTTATGAACATGGAAAAGTCCAACGTGACACATTAGTCAGTCACCTAAACCTCTTCTTTTTCTTAGTAGTATTACTTAATACTTACTCCCCTTCAAAATCCCAAAAAGTCCACAAGTCACTCTCTCTCTCTCCATTCTTCTTTTTTCTAGAGAGAGATTTTATGGCGGTGGAGCTGATGACTAGAAATTACATCTCCGGCGTCGGAGCCGATAGCTTCGCTCTTCAAGAAGCGGCAGCTTCAGGACTCAAAAGCATGGAGAATTTTATTGGTTTAATGTCTCGTGAAAGCTCTAACTCCATCCAACCATCTTCTCCTTCCGCCGCCGCCGATTTGGAATCAGCTCGTAATACGACAGCCGAAGCGGCGGTCTCGAAGTTCAAAAGAGTCATCTCTCTCTTAGACCGGACTCGAACCGGACACGCCCGGTTTAGACGCGCTCCGGTTGTTTCTGCAATTCAAGAAACTAAACCGACGCCGTTTCAAGCTCCGCCGCAGTTCCGTAAAGGGTCTTTTGCTTCACCGATCAAAACCATCGATTTCTCTTCTCTCTCCTCCTCCGTAACGACGGAGTCAAAGCACAAAAACCACCATCACCGTCCTGAACTTGCGACTCAAAGCCTCTCTACAACAGTTTCTTCTTTAACCAAATCAACAAAGAGAAAATGTAACTCAGAGAACATTGTCGCCGGAAAATGTACATCTGCTTCCTCCGGTCGTTGTCATTGCTCCAAGAAAAGGTATTATTACATTAGATTTGGATACGAACCAACAGTTAAAAAGTTAGGTCTTGTCATAGATTCTATCTATAAACTGTTTCTTCACTACAGGAAGATAAAACAGAAGAGAGTTACTAGGGTTCCGGCGATAAGTGAAAAACTGTCCGATGTTCCTCCAGACGATTATTCATGGCGTAAATACGGACAAAAACCAATCAAAGGATCTCCACATCCAAGGTAATTGGAAAAAAAAAATCAAAAATAGAAACTTTGTCTGAATCTTGATGTGTTGACTCTGTTTCTTGATTTGACAAAAACAGAGGATATTACAAGTGCAGTAGCGTAAGAGGTTGTCCAGCTCGTAAACATGTGGAGCGAGCAGCTGATGATTCGTCCATGTTAATTGTTACTTACGAAGGTGATCATAATCATTCTCTCTCCGCCGCTGATCTCGCCGGCGTCGCCGTAGCTGATCTCATTTTGGAATCGTCTTGAAAAAAAAAGTCTTAAAAGTTTGTTTCTGTTGGAAATGACTGAAACTATGAATCATGTAATCAAAAACCTTTTGTGGAAGATATAGCTACTATATTAAAATTTTCGATTCTTATTGTTGTTTTTTAGTTCTTTGTTTGTTTTTGATAGAGAAAATATTTTGGTTTGCAACAACAAGTTGGGCAAAGAAGATGCACATGTGAAATGGTCAAAGGATAAGAAAGATTTGGGACCAAAGTTGTCCTCTTTGACCATAGTTTCTTCTTTCCCACAAGGGTCTCTTTTCAACTTCTTTTATTAATGGGACCATAATCTGTTCCAACCTATTTTATTCTTCAAATTTTGTTTTTTTCTTCTTATTTTTCACATTAATTTCTCTTTATATCGTGTCGAAGTGAAGTCGGTTTCCATGTCATGAAAAAAGATGAAGAAAACTGTTTGAAACTACCTAGTTTTCTTCATCTTTTTTCACGATATGGAAATCGACTTCGCTTTGAAACGATATAAAGGAAAATTAAAGTGAAGAATAAGAAAAAAAAATTAGAGAATAAAAGAGGTTGAAACAGATTATGGTACCAAACTCGTAATTGAAACTAACTTGAATTAGAGTTCACTCGATTTAAGAGGTTTTGACTGAGATCGAGCGTTCTTTTCATAGTTTAATCACATCATCTTTTGTTAAACATAGTTGACGTCGCCTAAATCGATATGTAAAATATGCAAATTTAAAAGTTTATGAACGGGAATCCAAAAATAGTTAGTGTATTTATTAGTAAATAAAAATTAGTTCGTGTATTTTTAAGAAATTGTTTTATGCAAGTTAAACACGTGCTTAGTTAAACAGTAACGCCATCGTCACTTCCGTTAAATGTAGTTAATGCCGTAAAAAAAGTGTGTAAAATCTACAAATTTTAAAATTTTGTGTATTTAATAGATAATACAAATTAGTTAGTGTATTAAACGGGAATCCAAAATAGTTCGTGTATTTTATTAGTAATTTGAATTTAGTCCGTGTATTTTTAATGATTTTTCCCTTTATTAATTATTGAATTTTACAAATTTGTAACTCTTCAAAACAAAGTTACGCAGATCTTATTTAAAAATAAAATCCTAAAAATACTAACAACTAACGAAATAGGCTAAACCTTTTTTTTAACTAATGAAAAAATATATAAAATTTACAAATTTGTCTTACCAAATTTTCATATAAGATTATGTATATACTAATAATATAATCCTCTAAAAATTATTTAAGATGTGATTTGTTTATATGATCACCATATTTATTCTCAACAGAAAAAAAAAATGAAATACCTATTGAAAGAATGTGACATGTCATCACTTAATTTTGACATATGTATTTTTAATAAATATTCATATTTTCAAGATTCTAATAATATTGTAATGAATAATAACTCATATATCAAACTTATTAAGTAAATTTCTTCACCAAAAAAAAGTTTTTTAAAACTAATTTTCAAACATGATAATGACTAAAATACATTAATATATCTCTTTAATAAAAAAAATTAAACTAAATAATTACTAACAAAAACAATTCTACATCAACTTATATATTATATTTTGTATAGATATATGTTTTATTGAAATTAATTGTATGTGTACCTTAACAAAGCAATAATAATTGACTATATATTTTTTGTTGATATTTAAATGTTTGGAGTTTTATTTAAATTTATTGTTTCGTAAAATTAATTAACAAAATTATTTTTTACCAGTTAACATTTGTTACTAAAACAAACAATAATCCTAAATTTATTAAAATTTATATATTAAAATATAGACATATATTAATCTAAGGGATAAAACATAGTTAACACAGTAATGATTAAATAAAATATAATAAAAATTCTTATAATTTATTATTTTAATTCTACTAAAGTTCAACTACAATAAAACTGAATTAAACAAAATATAAATAACCAAGACTATATATATTTACATTTATGCTTTTTTTTGTTGAAACCAATGAAGTTTGAACATTAGAATAATAATATTAAAATATAAACTAAATTTTAATTTGAAAATAAAATAATTTGATATTTACAATTATTATTTATGCATGGCGTAGGAAAACTCCCATTATATATACATAAATGTTGTAATGTGATACATGTATTTATATTTGGAGTGACAATTTGAAATATCTTGATCAAATTATGTACATTTTAAGATTTTTGAAAAACACAATATTTTTTTAATGATGTAAATATTTTAACAAGATAAATAACATAAATCTTTTAACGAATGAAGTACAAATAATAAGTAGAAACCACTAGACCATTAAAATGATAAAAATAATCGGAAGAAACATTTTATTTTTCTTTTGCAAAAGAATAAGAAGAAGAGATAGTAGACATATATGCCATATTTTTCGTAAACCAAAGATCAAAACGTGTTAAATTAGTTTCCTCTTCGCAATATTGTGTTTAAACTCATGACCTTTATGATTTTCCCTCTTCAGAAATGTAGCATGAGCTATAGTACCAAACAGAAAATTCAATATATATTCATAAAAACACTATAAAGTTCATAAAAGCATGAACGTTTATAAAAAAAATTGAAATTCAAATCTAGACTTGAGTACTACTTATAGATTTTACAACGCATACTACTTTTTAAAAGAGGTAACAGAAATTCAGATAGCCGTGTTATTAGATTGTGGACACCCTTATTTGTTAAGTGATGGATGCGATGCATATAGAAAAACTCCAAATTTGTGAGAAATTATGGTCAAGTTATACTTTTGAAGGATTGTACTACTATAATTACAAAGATTATATCTGAAAAAGTCATGACAGATCTCCAAATATCAACCTAAGCTCCCATTTTGTTCAGAAGTTGACTGCTTACATCTTTTCTACATATGAAAAATCTATCTAAATCCTTATGTCATACTTTACCTACTCATGACATTTTTTTACTTCAAACTTTGCATTTTGGTTTTCACCTGATGCTAAGTTTGTGGGTGAATATTAGAGTATAAGCCAAACCATTGAAGTCAAACCAAGGCACATGTAATTAAGGTTCTTAGCATGCGGAATTCCATAAAGATAGAGTTGTAATGTGCCATAGTTGCAGCCACACTTAACTCTTTTATGAATTCTATCTCTTGGTGACAACAAAAGACTTTTCTTTTTATTTCTATTTTGCATTTGAAAAAAAGCTCTTTAGAGCCATGTTAATGTTCTTTAATAAGTTCTTTAAAGCACAAATTATATTGTCTTCTCATGCTTTCACGTGTATTAGATTTTCCACTAAGAATAATATTTTCTATATATATTTATGGTCAATATTTTCTATATATTCTATAATACTTTCTATATATTTTATCATCCTAAGGAAAAATTAAAGTGGCAGAAGAGAAGTTGTCGTGTTCATGTGGTCGAACATGTGAATCGGTTGGAGTTCTGTGAAGGACGAAACAAATTGGATTGGACCTTTGAGACACTTGCGTGTCTTTTTGTTCCACTTTAGTATCTCTTTTGGGTCATTCTTTTTGACCCTTAGTCTATTCTAAATTGTAAATCATTGCTTTTGCATTGAGCTAATTATCTGCCTTCCAGCTTTTCCAACTTCACTCCACAATTATTTTAAAATAAGAAATCTCTCAATTTCACTCTATTTTCTACTTTATAACAATTTATAACAGAATACACATGAATTTATTCCATAACTAAATTTTTTTTTTAAAATTTGTACATTACTCTATATTTCCACTACAAAAACGGAGTATAACCGAAATAAATCAATTCTATTATAAAGTATTTCATTACGGAGAAAAATAAAATTCTTCATAACGAAAATAAAACAAATTAATGAGTAAATATTGGAGGAAACATCATGATGAACTTTTTATTTAAATACATATCATAATAAGTTTTTTTGTGTCAACAAATATCATAATAAGTTTACATAAAAGTAATTGTGCAGTTATGTTGCTTTTTACTTTATTTAACTAAAATACCATACATTCATACGAAAATCTTAGCCATGTAATTTATTTATTTTTGGTGAAAACACTTCTCACTACGAATATAACATGACGTCAAAATATCTACGATTTAGTTACCAAAAAAACTTAACTACTAGACTAACTTATTATATTTAATGTTTTTATTGTTCATACTTGCATTCATACTATCAATTTTAAAACAATGATCTTTTTGTCGGCATAAGCCATTTGATTATGATATGTGATTTAGGACTTCACTGGTGTTACCGCAGCGGTTACGATTGCGAGTTTTTGCCGATGCGGATGGTTACAGTTTTAAGTGTTATTAAGAGATTTTGATAACTGATACATCGAATAAAAATTGTTGCGTTTGCAGGATACTTATGACTGGTTAACTAACAACTGGAATAGTAGTTAAATAATAAATAAATTTACATTTTATATAATTATAAAATATTAAAAATCATATTATTATAATAAATATAAAATTTATATTTATAAAACTATACTATTAAGTTTTTAAAAAATTATAGAAAATATATATTTTTATAAGTTTTACAATATTAGTTAAAATATAATATATATATATATATATATATATTGATATTTATATTATTTTAATTTACAATTTTAATTATTTTTTTATTTTTATATTTATATAGTTTAAAAAAAAAGAATTTACATAAAAAAGAATTTACATTCTCGCAACCGCAAACGCTAGCTGGAGTCAACTTTTGGATACAACCGCAAACGCTAAGTAGTGTTCGCGAACTATAGCGGATAATGACGAACCTAAGTAGAGGACAGTGGGTGCACATGCCCCCATAATAATTTTAAAATTTAATATATTTCTTAACAAATTTGATGTCTATACCTATAATCATGTGTAAGTTGACATCTACTCTAACATTTGTTTTCTTACCGAAAAAAATCTTTGGATTCGGCTCCGATAGCGGAGAAACCAATGATACCCTTGATATCTATTATCCCTGTAATACTAAGCAACACTACGTTAGTTTTTCTATTTGCTTAAGCCGGATAAAGAAAGAACTTTATCTTTTTAGCTCAAATTCTAAACGATACTGGTTAAGCTAAATTTAGCATCGAAGCAGAGGTAAAACTTGTGTTTATGTGAAAGGTACAGTCACAGATGTTGCTAATAACATTTCCCCGAACCTACAAAATCAAGCGAGCTCTGAGGCCCGCTGGTTTTGATCTTGTTACAAGGCCAACAAGTGGGATACCAAAGATCACGTAGGTTTGCTTAACTTATAGGCCCATGAAAATAAACTGGCTATTTGTAACTTTTTTTCTTAACATCATCTATAACTTTTCCAACAACATGCAAATTGTGAAAGTTCGGCTCAATGGCTTATGGTTATATGGCTATTTTAAGAAAACACAATTTTGTAAATTTACAGATGCAAAGCTTATCGATTTTTTTTTGAAAAAATGTTACAAGTAAAATTGTTAGCTGTGGTTTTGAGTATCGTGGAGAACCATGTTTATTATAGGTGAAAAGATGTTTATCATAGGTGTAGTGGAAGTATTATCGTTTATAGTGGATCGACATGCTCTAGAGAGAACTTTTTCATGATATTTTGGTTCCAAGAATTATTCATCATAGAAGATAAAAACGTAATGGAAGACAAAAACATGCAATCAAAAATAATAAAAGTCATTAAATTATGTTATATTCCATCAACCACGATTACTTTGATATTATATTTCTATAAATCAAAATTATTAATAAACAGTAGACAGCTTTAGAATACTGGAAAAAAGTTTGCCAACTACATGAAGTTTAGCCTAATATGGTGGAAATCATCCAATGTTTCAAAATATATTAATAACTACACAATATTTATGTTAATACATGCTACATATACGAACTAAATGATTATATGGTGGAAACATTAAAATTGGGTTTAATTGATTTTAGAAAAAATTAATGGGGTTAGACTGTAATTAATAGATATTGCAAAAATTATTGGAAGTTTTCCAATAGCATGAATTTGAATAATGAAATGTTATTATTTTGTTACAATGCATAAAGTGACCTCAACATACAACCATTGATTTTGAAGAAAATGGCCAGAGAGACTCCAGCCACAAGTTAACACCATCTGTCTTGGTTGTAAGGACACACAAAAACAACACACCTCACAGATTAACAAACCCAACTTTATATGATCGCCACTTCTATTGCATTTATCAATTGTTTTTCTATAGAAAAGGACACTGAAATAATAATAAGGATTTTACAAGAACATAAACTAGAAATTAAAGCTTTTGACCTTCACCAGCTTAGTGGAGCTTCGGTTTCGTTTATGCTCTCAAATATCTTAATAAACAGGTGAATCGAGTATACAAATAATGGAAACAAAATCAGAAACAATTATTTTTTTAATCCGTTTGTAATCGATTTTGTGTTGTGTGTAACTAAAGAAGAGATGTTAGGGGTTGAGTTTCATTTGACTAAGCTACAAAGAGCTCAGAGCGACGCCTCTCACGGCAGATCAATTAACGTTAAGGAACTCCACGCTTCTTCTGCTTCATCATCAAGTAATGTGAAACGGTTTTTGGAGTCAGTCACGCCATCTGTGCCTGCCCACTATCTCTCCAAGGTTTGTTTCAACATGCCAAAACAAACTGTTGAAGTAACATCAAGTACTTGTTCTGTGAATGTAATGCTATTAGTTCCCGACAGCTCTTCTCAATCTTAATTGCTCCAACACATTCATTTAGGACTTCCAAAAATGTTTAGCTAATATCTACCATTGCAGATGTGTGACCTTGCCTATAGCTTTCCTGAGCTGGAGACGCTGAGAAGCTGTGATTTACTACCTTTAAGATGGTTCTATGTGGTATGGTATTCTTCTTTGTACCAAGTGCACACCTAATAAATCAATTTGGGGAAGAACAATTATGTTTGTAAAGTTAATAATTTGTTTCGGATTTTGTTAACTGGGGGTTAAATTTAAAAAAATTACAATTTGACCCCATTAACTAAGCTTAAAATCAATTAAATCCCGTTGTGATGTTGCCACCATATTATTTTAAAGTTCATACATGCGACATGAATTAACATAAACGTTGTGTAAGTATTGACACATTATTATAGTTGGTATGGTTTCTACCATATTTGAATATACTCCGTGTAGTTGACAAACTTTTTTCCTAGAATACTAATCAAAGTTATTTTTATAATGGATATATTATAAATTGATATCTTTGTTAGAGGTAGGTTTCACACTCTCATCAATACTCAATCCAAACTGAATAGAGATCAAGAGTCAATTAAATAAAAGTTAAATGAAAACCTTTTTCTTCTAAATATGTGTTTCATCAAGACACTTGAACACATGATTTGGATCTAAAATTGCTGTAAATCTTTAAAAATGGAATTTGCATAAGATTTGAATACTTGAATGTCAAATTCTTCACACATAAACAAAAATCAAATTTGCATAAGTCGATTTAGAAAAAAAAAGAATATCATCTTGTTCGGAAATACAAATAATAACTTTTACTTTACCAATTTCACTTTTAAATTTGACCTACATGAGTTCGAATGACTTTATCAACGAATGATATTATAAATGGAAAGATTGACATTACGGATTTAATTTTATAGATTTGGAGAAACTTTTAGTCTAATTCATGTGTTTAAATGGTTTGATGAAAAAACTTGCACGATCGAGTTGCTGGATGGTCTCCTTATGTTGTGTACTATGTCGGCTATACTTCACCATTTTGGATCACTAAGATTGGTGGATAATTTTGAAGTAGTGTAGTTTGTATCCCCTCTATATTAATACTAGAGCATTACAACTTTAAGTTAAGTGTAGTCATGTATCATTAATAGAATGATTCTCAGAATCTTTAAGAAAAATTTGGTCCATTTAAATATAGATTATACTTTTATTAAATTGACATTCATATTGATTAGTAGTGCTTAAAAGAATATTCCTAAATAAAAGCTACATAATTACCTAATATGATTAACATATATGTGACAATTAATGTTTTGAGTAATAGATATTTGATAATATTTTTTGTATTCTTCATCATTTTTTTAATTTATGTTATTAAAAAATAAACAATCACATTAACCATATAATAAAAAATCTAGTATGTTAAATTTTGAATATTTCAAAACGACTATAAATACTAAAACAGTAAAAGCATTACAATGAAAATTTTATGAACAATTTTTTTATTTTTTTGTTATAAAAAGATGCAAATAATCATAAATCATATGAATATAAAGTATAATTTAATAGATATTCAGATTAAATATATATTTACATATATACTTTAATATTGTTTAAATTAAACTATATATCATATAAAATACATATATATTAATTATATACTTAGATGGACCATTAAAACATATTTTGGTAGCCACATGTCATTACAAATTATTAATATATAAGATATAAATATTAATATTGAAGCATTACAACATATTTTGGTAGTCACGTGTCATCACAATGGTAATTTTAAAAGTTTTTAGAAAAATAAGTTAGTCCATCTAAAAATATATTAATTTTTTTTAAATTAACTATCAAATTAATTAGTAGTGTACAAAAGATTTTTTTTATTCCTTAAATAAAAGCTAAGAAATTACCTAATATGTTTAACAAATATATGACAATTAATTATTTTTCATAATAAATATTTGATAATAATTTATGTATCGTCTATTATTTTTGTTTAATTTTATATTCTTAAAAGGAATGTAACAATCACATAAGTATATAATAAAAAATTATATTTGTTCTTATATTCTATATTTTGATTTTTTAAAATATAAATTACTAAGACTGTTAAAAATCTACGTTGAAATTGTTTTGATCAATGGTTTAACTTTTTATTATAACAAGATACAAGTGATCATAAAATCATAGAAATATGAAGTCTCATTTAATATATTCGGATTATATATATATATATATATTTGAATATAGTTTAAATTAAAATATATGTCATATAGAAAATAAATAAACATGTTAATTTCAAATTTGCATTGAGTTGGAAGCTTCAGTTTATAAATATTCATATTAATAAAAATAATATTTTTGTTACATAAATAATATTGAAACCTCAATACATAATTATTTATAGTAAATATATTATATATCTATGTCAATATCATTTAATTTAATTATATAATATATAAAATAAATAAATTATTTATTTTATTTTTATCAACAAAAAGTATTGTAAATAAAAAGAAAGATTTTTTTTTTATTTAAGTTCTTCCTCAAATTTAATTATATATGTAATAGTTACTCATTCCTCAATTATTTAATATATTTATTATTGCATAATATATAACTTAACAAAAAATAAATAATAATATTTACAATAATTTGTATACATAATTAATGTTAATTCTGTGCAAGCATGGAGTGAGATGATGAATTATAACATTCGAATTATATAAGCCCAATGTAAATTAAATAAGTTTAAAAAAAATATCAACAAACATGACCCTGTTCATCAACCTTATATTGAAGGTCCATGACTATACGTTTGGAAACTTATGACATCATGGTTGAACGATCAAAGTTAATATTCAACGATTATTATTATATTAATTTCACTTCACGCATGCGTGGGGATAATCATCTAGTAATTAGTTATTGTTGGTAAAAAATTGTTTGATGAAACATATATTTAGTCAAAATATGTCATTTAATGATTGTCATCAACATACGGTCAATCTCTCTGTTGGGCGTCTGCTGCTGAACATTGATACGAGGAAGGCTCTGGTTTTCTCTCGTAAGGTTGCATCATCAAAAGGGGAAGAAGTCACGATCAGGATGCACTATGAAAAGCTTTTCAAACATTGCTCAACATGTGGAATGTTGACCCATGAGATGGCATATTGTCCTCAGAAAGCTGGTGGCTTTGCACGAGTTCAAATTCCTCATCTTGATGAGTCTCGACAGTCTTCGCTGAGGGACCAGAAACCGCTTGAGATGAAGCCATTTGATAAGCCTTTGAACGCTGTCACACCTTATGAGAAGAAGCAGTACAATGGCCATGTCAAGAATGTTTGGCGTGATAGAAAAGAGGGTGGTTTCATGAGCGACGCAAGGAGATCGCAGTATCCGAAGGATAGGAATGATGTTTATAACGATAGGCACGTTGGGTACGAGGATAAGCAGGGTCGTTATAGCTACGCATACTTCGCGATATGGCGCACAATATGCACCTTATCACACCAAACAACATCAATCATGGAGGGCAAAGGAACGCACAGAACCTCGAGATAATGTACACAGACTTGAGTCTTATGCTCGTGATGTACACCCTGCGAGTAGCGAGAGATCATCGAATGTAAAGAAATTTGAGGTTAGGATACCAGAGGGCATTGGCAGTGCTGGTAAGAAGATTGCAAGTAAGATTGTTACTCCAATGAGAGGCGACCAGGATGCTAATGTAACCAAACAGCACAGAGAGATAATTCGGTCAAACTCTTTCTCTCCTAAGGAGAAGGAGATGATCGATGAGGACCAAATGATAGGAGCTCTAACCGGTATGGAGATCATTGGTACTAGCAATAATGATGATGATATGCATGACGATAAGATGATAATGGTGGAACATGAAGATGATTTGCTAGGAGAGGATTTGATGGAGTTGGAAGAACATGGTCTTAATAGTGCGGCAGCACAAATCAAGATGGTGAGCAAGGACACGAGCAAGGACACGAGCAAGGACACAGGGAAGTCGAAAGTATCGTCTCATAGGAATGGAGGAAAGTCTCGAATCTCTTTGGGTTTGAACAAGAAAGTGCAGTTCCTCCGTAGAGGATCTCCTAAGATACATAAATCTTCGTATAGGGAGATAATCCATTCGGGGAAGCAGCACATGGGTGGTGTTAAGAGCAGGAAGAGTGCAACTCGCAAAGGTGATGGTATGGAGGGGTCCACTAACACCTCCACAAATCATCCATGAAGACAATCAGTTGGAAATGTCGAGGGATAGGGAACGACCTCACAGTTCGACGCCTTATGGAGATGTGTCAGAAGCATCACCCAAGACTTGTGTTCCTTTCTGAAATGAAGAATAGGAGGCTGTTGTTGCAAAACATTCAGGCTGACTTAGGATTTGATCATTTGTTTACCGTTGAGCCACTTGGTCTCAGCGGAGGTTAGCTTTGTTTTTTATGGATGAATTTCAAGTTAATGTTTTATTTTCAAATAACAGAATGATTGATATTGAGGCAATCAATGATGGAATAAAAGTCTATATGACGTTTGTTTATGGGGATCCTGTACTAGAAAGAAGAGATCAAGTTTGGGAACGCCTTACGCGTTTCTCAACAACAAGAACTGGACCTTGGTTTATGATAGGAGATTTTAATGAAATCACTGCTCATAATGAAAAAGAAGGAGGAAGACAGCGCACTGATAGCTCTTTTCTACCTTTTAAGCAAATGATAAACGATTGTGGGATGTTAGAATTTCCATATACTGGAAATGTTCTATCATTGGAAAGAGAGAAGGAAGAGTAACTGTTCGATGTCGTCTTGATAGGGCTGTGGAAAATGCGGACTGGCATGATAAGTTTCCTCATTCTATGGTGAAGTATATGAGATTGTGGGGATCGGATCACCGTCCGCTTCTTGCAGACATACTCACAAAACCAACGAGAAAATCAAGAAAATTCAAGTTCGATAAAAGATGGTTGGATAATGAGGAATTGCGGCAAGTCATTTTAGAGGGATGGAAATCACCTGATCTTCCTCCTAATGCGACTATAATGGAACATATTGCCAGCTGCAGAAAAGCCTTGAGCGAGTGGAGGAGAGAACATAATATTAACTCGGCAAAATTGGTTGAGGAGCTTAAAGAAAAGGTGGAGGCTCTGTATGCAGATGATAATGCTACAACTAAGGAGATCGCAGCCGCTTTGAAGGAACTTTCAGATGCCCTTAAGGCAGAAGAAATGTTCTAGAAACAAAAAAGTCGAGTATTTTGGCTACGGGAAGGTGATCGAAATACAATTTTTTTCATGCATTAACAAAGCAAAGACGAGCAAGGAACAAGATCACGCAGCTCCTAGATGGAAATGGAAATGTACTCCAAGATGAAGAAGGACTAGTAGCCATTGCTACTAGCTATTTTAACAGATCTTTGAGTCTTCTAATCCAGAAGATATTGAAGAAGCGCTATCTGAAGTTCATACAACAATCACGGAGCCAATGAATGAAAGTCTAACAGCCCCGATTTCTGAATGGGAGGTGAAGTTAGCACTCTTTGCTATGCACCCAGAAAAAACCCCGTGGCCAGATGGGATGAATGCGCTTTTTTACCAAAAGTTCTAGGACATAGTAAAGGATGACTTAACTCTTATGGTTAATAAATTCCTTACCGAGGGGATAATGCCAGCTGGACTGAATGAAACAAATATTTATCTCATCCCAAAGACAACAAAGCCTAATGAAATGGCTCAATTTTGGCTCATTAGTTTATGCAACGTAAGTTACAAAATTATCTCTAATGTCTTATGCTAGAGACTCAAGAAAGTGCTACCAGGTCTAATTTTGGAAACTCAGTCAACTTTTATTGCTGGAAGACAGATTTCAGATAATATTATGATTGCCCAGGAGATGTTTCACGCACTTAGGACTAAGCCAAGCGGACGCAATAAAAGAATGGCCATCAAGACGAATATGAGTAAAGCATATGACAAGATGGAATGGTCGTTTATTGAAGCTGTCATGAGAAAGATGGGCTTTTCGGAAACGTGGATTACCTGGATAATGAGATGCATTACATCAGTACAATATAAAGTTCTCATGAATGGGCATCCGAGAGGAAATATTATTCCAGGGAGAGGTCTACGCCAAGGAGATCCTTTGTCTCCTTTGATTTTTATTCTATGCACGGAAGCGCTCGTTAGCCTTCTCAATCACGCAGAGAACCAAGGAAAGATAACGGGGATGCGCGTCACACGCGCGTGTCCATCGGTATCCCACCTTCTCTTTGCTGATGATAACCTTTTCTTCTGTAAGGCGGAGTCCCGTGAATGTGAAGAAGTAATGAAAGTAGTCAGGACGTATGGAAAAACATCAGGCCAATGCATCAATTTTGATAAATCTTCTTTACTCTTTGGTAAGCGAATTAATGCAACCACCAGGCAGGAAATTAAAGATGTACTTAGTATACAGTATGAAGGAGGGATGGGGTAGTACTTGGGTATCCCAGAAGATATTAGTGGTTCTAAGTGTAAACTTTTTGCTTTCCTTAAAGACTAGTTGATGCATATAGTGAATGGCTGGACAGGTAGATGGCTCTCGAAAGGGGGAAAAGAGGTGCTGATCAAATCCATTATACTTGCTCTTCCGACATATGTTATGTCTACTTTCCTTCTCCCATTGGAGATATGTGAAAATCTTGCCAGTGCTATTGCACAATTTTGGTGGAGCACTAATCCCCCAAAAAGAGGAATACATTGGTAGAAATGAGAAAAAAATCTGTTTACCAAGAGAGGAGGGTGGGATTGGATTTCACATGATCCACGAGTTTAATCTGGCTATATTGGCAAAACAATTATGGAGGTTACTACAATACCCTGATTCGCTGGTGGCCAGAGTTCTAAAGGGAAGATATTACAGGATGAGCTCGCCTTTACGAGTAAATTTTGTAAACAATCCTTCTTATGTGTGGAGTAGCATTTCTGCGGCAAAGGAGCTTTTGTTATTGGGGATAAGACAGAAGATACACTCTGGGTATGAAGTTAAAGTGTGGGAGGATCCATGGATCCCAACGACACCTGCTAGGTCAGCTACTCCTGTGGCACCAATTATGAATCCAAATATGAGGGTCAGTGATCTTATTAATAAGGAATCAAAGACATGGGATGTTGGCTTGCTGGAACAATATGTCAACCCTGACGATATACCTCTTATTAGGAGATTGGCCACAAGTACAACTCATCGATGGGACACATTCTGCTGGAACTACACAAAGAATGGACAATATACGGTCAAATCCAGATATTGGGTAGCCCAGAATCTCCTCAAGGAGAAAAATGAAAATAAAGTGCTAGAGCCAAGTGTGACTAAGCTTCAAGCCTTTGCTTGGAAGCTAAATACGCCAAAGAAAATTTGCCATCTTATATGGCAATTGATAACTGGACACGTGGCAGTAACAAGGAATTTAGTAAGGCAGAATATGAGATGTGATAATTATTGCCCAAGGTGTGGTGAACCAGAGGAATCTGTAACCCATGCTATTTTTGAATGTCCGCCTGCTTTACAAGTTTGGGCACTATCATCAACTCCAACGAGTCAAGATATCTTTCCAGTACCAAACATCTATGCGAGCATGGACTACCTTTTCTAGAGGAAGAACATCATAATTAAACCTGAACAAGACAGAGATCCATATCTCTGGATAATTTGGTATATTTGGAAGGCTCGAAATGATAAACTCTTTAGGGGAATAGATAGGGATCCTCTGGAACTAGTAAGATATGCTAAGAGTGAATGTCAGGCTTGGTTTGCTGCAACGAGGTGGTGTCATCAGTGATACAAGGGAACAATGACGAGGAATCCCAAGTCTTAAGCTTGGGTAATATCTGCTTAATAGATGGATCCTGGACAGGCCATGATCAATTTAGTGGTTGTGGATGGGTCTGGATGGAAAGTGGTGGGAATCGTCAACTCATGGGAACACAAAATATACCTAGATGAGAATCAGTGTTGCATTCGGAAGTAGAAGCACTGCGATGGGCGATGGAGAATATGCTTCAACATTCGACATGCCAGAACTTTGGTACAGATTGCAATGAGCTGATTGCTATGATCAAGGACCCTCAAGCTTGGCCAAGCTTTGCTACGGAACTGGAGAGGATAGAAACGCTACTGATTTGCTTCCCGGACTTTAAAAATTCTTATGTTCCTCGAGCGCGCAACCAGTTTTCAGATTTTTTAGCTAAGACAGCTAGATCCTTCTATAGGGAGTTACTTTTTATTGGTTGTTCTATTTCGGTGTGGTTACCCAGACCGGAATAGAACAACTTTAAAGTTAATAATTTTATTCGTTAATATAATTGAGAAGTTTGCTATCGAGCTAATTTTAATTGAAGAATTTTATTACTAAAATACTACGTTAACATATAAAAACAATGATGAAAAACTCTACTTGTGTTATATTGGAGGTTTTTTTATAAACTCGTTGTACTAATCCATAAAAATCGCTTTATTTAAAAATCAGATCCAAACTTTCTATTACAATAATATCAATTAACTTGTTAGTCAAGTCACTAAACTAAGTAGGCTTTCACATTAGTGGTAGTTATATCTAGGGGCACAAATCACATGACCAAGTTTTTGGAGGTATTCGTGATCCGATCTATTTGGTTCGAATAATCAATTATTCAATCCAATTTGATCCGTAGCCACCAGGATATTTAGTGTCCTGGATATTTAGAAAATTTTAGATTTTTGACCGATATCGATTTGATCCGTAGAAATAAATAAAAACTAAAACATACAATAAAATAATATTTTGTTACAAAGAAATTATTTTCTTTTTAAAATTCTAACTAGATTTTGATCCATGCAACCGCGCGAGTTTTGTTTTCATTTATATATATATATATATAGATATTTATTTTACATCATTAATGACAATGTTAATCTTATATTTAAATGTTTATATAAATATCACAAACACAATAACTTTATATTTTACATTTTAATATCAATTATTTATTATTATATATTCATCTTATTAGATTTAAAATTTCTTATTAAATAAATTAATATATGAATGAGAAATCATAATTTATAAATTAATCTATTTTCTATATAACGTATACTAAATTCTGATTCATGTTGTAAAGTTAAATTAAAATTTAGCAAAAAAATATGTTTGTTTAGATAATATATTTTGTATATATAAAAGTTTAATATGTTCATTATATACATGTATTATATAGTTACTAATGTTAACCCGTTCTGCCATCATAGTATATATTTTAACATTAATATTTGGCAGAATTGCCAAATGTGACTC
>CAJHQQ010001630.1:0-88497 GCA_905132885.1 Moricandia moricandioides
CTCAGTCGTATGGTAACTAGAACTCAGTCGGATTTTCCAGGAACAGCCTAAGGATATATAAGTCAGTCGTAATATCTGACCGTAACTCAGCCGTTATAACATAAACCAGCCAGATTTTTTTAAGTCAGCGGTAACGATCGACTGAGTTATGTTCATAACTCAGCTTATTTCTCATAAGTCAGCTAGATTATTTAATTCAGACGCAACGCACCTATATCTCGGCTGTAACAAAGTTCATATCGTATTACGGCTGAGTTTTATGCCGCATTCTTACGTGTACCCAATTTTTTGCCTACCTGGCACAAAAAAGTAATGGCATTCTTATAAATATGTTTTTTCTCACAACGTAAAAAAAGGGCACGCTGGGTATTAAAAAAAAAGGTAGTAATAAAAAAAAGTTTTGTATGGCTGTGATAATAATTAATAAAATTCATACTAGTTGAGTTAACTTCCCTTTTAACAATCCTAGCAATTTGTTTCTAGGTTATCAATCAAAGCAAGCAAGCAATCAAGCAATCAAATTCGATTTTAAAATTAGGTTTTAGAAAATCGATTTAGGTTTAGGGTTCTAAACAATCCTAATCAATCTTAATTCAATTTAAAATTAGGGTTTCATTGATTAACAACCTATCACCAGGTTTCTATGTGATTTGCACTCAGACTACTCAATCAATCAATGAATTCAAACAATGGATGTGTACCCTAGATGATCAGGATGAGGTTCCCTAAACTATCCAGCAACCTAGCAAAGCTATATCGATCAATTTGTAAATTATCGAGTTACCTTTAGGTCTAGACGGGTTGAACGGACCACCGAGAGAGCTGTCGCGGGTTGTAGGGTGTGTCGCGGTTTGATCGGGTGTCCAAGGAGCTATCGGGTGCTGGAACAAGTTGTTTCTGTATCGGCTGCTAGTTCAGGTGCTGGAACGAACTGGTTGTGTATCGGCTGCTGGGAAAGCTTCTATCGGGTGCTGGATTGATGCTTATCGGATGATGAGATTCGGCTGGTGTCTATCGCGGGTGTGTACGGAGCTTATCGCGGATGTAGTCCTTACTCGGGTAACCTCTGCGGTTGGTTTTTGTATCGCGATTTGAGAGAGAGATCGAAAAAGAAGATGAGAAAGCTTGACGGCTGTTTAGGGTTTATGAGTATCGTGTTTTAGCTTAGGGTTTTAGAGACGTATCGTGCTGATAACGTGTTAAGAAAGTAATGGGGGAACTTGTCTGTATTCTTATTAATCATCGAATGGTGCCCTTTATATATATAGGGAGTTACAATAGATAAATGGTAATATAACATATTCCTAGATAGACATGGAAAAGGAAAACTATATCCCACAAGGAAAAGGAAAAGTATGGTCGATCCTTATCCACTTGGCCGATGGTATATTCCTTTCTGGTCGGTGAGATTCCTTTCTGTCTGGTCCGGCCCAATACCTGGTCGGACTGGTTATGTCCAATCTATTGGTTATTGCATCCACAAACATCTGGTTCATAACAATATCCCACTTTTAACCGAAGTGACTCCAATTTACCTTGTTTGGAGATTTGGCAATTTCTTCTTGATTATAATCAAACCAAAATAAATCACGATGTAAGAAGCTTGATTTGGACTCATAAATCAGTTTAGAATCACCCTGAAGTTGAATCAAGATCATAGGAGTTATGATGAAGAAGTTATCCCACTTTTAACCGCAGTGACTCCAATTTACCCTGTTTGGAGATTTGGCAATTTCTTCTTGATTCTAATCAAACCAGAATGAATCAATATGTAAGAAGCTTGATTTGGACTCATAAATCAGTGTCGAATCATCCTGAAGTTGAATCAATATCATTGGAGTTATGATGAAGAAAGTATTCCACTTTTAACCGAAGTGATCCCAGTTTGCCCTGTTTTGAGATTTGGCAATTTCTTCTTGATACTAATCAAACCAGAATGAATAACGATGTAAGAAGCTTGATTTGGACTCATAAATCAGTGTAGAATCACCCTGAAGTTGAATCAAGATCATAGGAGTTATGATGAAGAAGTTATCCCACTTTTAACCGAAGTGATTCCAGTTTGCCCTGTTTGGAGAGTTGCCCTGTTTGGAGAGTTTGCAATTTCTTCTTGATTCTAATCAAACCACAATGAATAAAGATGTAATAATCTTGATTGGGACTCATAAATCAGTGGATAATCACCCTGAAGTTGAATCAATATCATAGGAGTTATGATGAAGAAGTTATCCCACTTTTAACCGAAGTGAATCCAGTTTACCCTGTTTGGAGATTTGGCAATTTCTTCTTCATACTAATAAAACCCGAATGAATCACGATGTAAGAAGCTTGATTTGGACTCATAAATAAGTGTAGAATTACCCTGAAGTTGAATCAAGATCATGGGAGTTATTATGAAGAAGTTATCCCACTTTTAACCGAAGTGATTCCAGTTTACCCTGTTTGGAGAGTTGGCAATTTTTTCTTGATACTAATAAAACCAGAACGAATCACGATGTAAGAAGCTTGATTTGGAAAAATAATTAAGTTTAGAATCACCCTGAAGTTGAATCAAGATCATAGGAGTTATGATGGAGAAGTTATCCCACTTTTAACCGAAGTGACTCCAATTTACCTTGTTTGGAGATTTGGCAATTTCTTTTTGATTCTAATCAAACCAGAATTAATCAAGATGTAAGAAGATTGTTTTAGACTCATAAATCAGTGCAGAATCATCCTGACTTTGAATTAATATAATTGGACTTATGATGAAGAAGTTATTCTACTTTTAACCGAAGTGATTCCAGTTTATCCTGTCTGGAGATTTGGCAATTTCTTCTTGATATAAATAAAACTAGAATGATTCACGATGTAAGAAGCTTGATTTGTACTCATAAATCAGTGTAGAATCACCCTGAAGTTGAATCAAGATCATAGGACTTATGATGAAGAAGTTATCCCACTTTTAACCGAAGTGACTCCAGTTTACCCTGTTTGGAGATTTGGCAATTTCTTCTTGATTCTAATCAAACCAGAATGAATCAAGATGTAAGAAGCTTGATTTGGACTCATAAATCAGTGTCGAATTATCCTGAAGTTGAATCAATATCATTGGACTTATGATGAAGAAAGTATCCCACTTTTAACCGAAGTGATCCCAGTTTGCCCTGTTTTGAGATTTGGCAATTTCTTCTTGATATTAATAAAACCAGAATGAATCACGATGTAAGAAGCTTGATTTGGACTCATAAATCAGTGTAGAATCACCCTGAAGTTGAATCAAGATCATAGGAGTTATGATGAAGAAGTTATCCCACTTTTAACCGAAGTGATTCCAGTTTGCCCTGTTTGGAGAGTTTGCAATTTATTCTTGATTCTAATCAAACCATAATGAATAAAGATGTAAGAATCTTGATTTGGACTCATAAATCATTGGATAATCACCCTGAAGTTGAATCAAGATCATATGAGTTATGATGAAGAAGTTATCCCACTTTTAACCGAAGTGATTCCAGTTTGCCCTGTTTGGAGAGTTTGCAATATCTTCTTGATTCTAATCAAAACATAATGAATAAAGATGTAAGAATCTTGATTTGGAATCATAAATCAGTGGATAATCACCCTGAAGTTAAATCAAGATCATAGGAGTTATGATGAAGATGTTATCCCACTTTTAACCGAAGTGACTCCAGTTTACCCTGTTTTGAGATTTGGCAATTTCTTCTTGATACTAATAAAACCAGAATAGAAGTTATCCCACTTTTAACCGATGTAATAAGCTTGATTTGTACTCATAAATCAGTGTAGAATCACCCTGAAGTTGAATCAAGATCATAGGATTTATGATGAAGAAGTTATCCCACTTTTAACCGAAGTGAGTCCAGTTTACCCTGTTTGGAGATTTGAAATTTCTTCTTGATTCTAATCAAACCAGAATGAAACAAGATGTAAGAAGCTTGATTTGAACTCATAAATCAGTGTAGAATCACCCTGAAGTTGAATCAATATCATTGGAGTTATGATGAAGAAGTTATCCCACTTTTAACCGAAGTGATTCCAGTTTGCCCTGTTTGGAGAGTTTGCAATTTATTCTTGATTCTAATCAAACCATAATGAATAAAGATGTAAGAATCTTGATTTGGACTCATAAATCATTGGATAATCACCCTGAAGTTGAATCAAGATCATATGAGTTATGATGAAGAAGTTATCCCACTTTTAACCGAAGTGATTCCAGTTTGCCCTATTTGGAGAGTTTGCAATATCTTCTTGATTCTAATCAAAACATAATGAATAAATATGTAAGAATCTTGATTTGGAATCATAAATCAGTGGATAATCACCCTGAAGTTAAATCAAGATCATAGGAGTTATGATGAAGATGTTATCCCACTTTTAACCGAAGTGACTCCAGTTTACCCTGTTTTGAGATTTGGCAATTTCTTCTTGATACTAATAAAACCAGAATAGAAGTTATCCCACTTTTAACCGATGTAATAAGCTTGATTTGTACTCATAAATCAGTGTAGAATCACCCTGAAGTTGAATCAATATCATAGGAGTTATGATGAAGAAGTTATCCCACTTTTAACCGAAGTGACTCCAGTTTACCCTGTTTTGAGATTTTGCAATTTCTTCTTGATACTAATAAAACCAGAATGAATCACGATGTAAGAAGATTGATTTGGAATCATAAATCAGTGTAGAATCACCCTGAAGTTGAATCAAGATCATAGGAGTTATGATGAAGAAGTTATCCCACTTTTAACCGAAGTGATTCCAGTTTGCCCTGTTTGGAGAGTTTGCAATTTTTTCTTGATTCTAATCAAACCATAATGAATAAAGATGTAAGAATCTTGATTTGGACTCATAAATAAGTGGATAATCACCCTGAAGTTGAATCAATATCATAGGAGTTATGATGAAGAAGTTATCCCACTTTTAACCGAAGTGAATCAAGTTTACCCTGTTTGGAGATTTGGCAATTTCTTCTTGATACTAATAAACCCATAATGAATCACAATGTAAGAAGCTTGATTTGGACTCATAAATCAGTGTAGAATTACCCTGAAGTTGAATCAAGATCATGGGAGTTATGATGAAGAAGTTATCCCACTTTTAACCAAAGTGATTCCAGTTAATCCTGTTTGGAGAGTTGGCAATTTTTTCTTCATACTAATAAAACCAGAACGAATCACGATGTAAGAAGCTTGATTTGGACTCATAATTAAGTTTAGAATCACCCTGAAGTTGAATCAAGATCGTAGGAGTTATGATGGAGAAGTTATTCCACTTTTAACCGAAGTGATTCCAGTTTACCCTGTTTGGAGATTTGGCAATTTCTTCTTGATACAAATAAAACCAGAATGAATCACGATGTAAGAAGCTTGATTTGGAATCATAAATCATTTTAGAATCACCCTGAATTTGAATCAAGATCATAGGAGTTATGATGAAGAAGTTATCCCACTTTTAACCGAAGTGACTCCAGTTTACCCTGTTTGGAGATTTGGCAATTTCTTCTTGATTCTAATCAAACCAGAATGAATTAAGATGTAAGAATCTTGATTTGGACTCATAAATCAGTGTCGAATCATCCTGAAGTTGAATCAATATCATTGGAGTTATGATGAAGAAAGTATCCCACTTTTAACCGAAGTGATCCCAGTTTGCCCTGTTTTTAGATTTGGCAATTTCTTCTTGATACTATAAAACCATAATGAATCACGATGTAAGAAGCTTGATTTGGACTCATAAATCAGTGTAGAATGACCCTGAAGTTGAATCAATATCATTGGAGTTATGATAAAGAAAGTATCCCACTTTTATAAATCAGTTTAGAATCACCCTAAATTTGAATCAAGATCATAGGAGTTATGATGAAGAAGTTATCCCACTTTTAACCGAAGTGACTTCAGTTTACCCTGTTTAGAGATTTGGCAATTTCTTCTTGATTCTAATCAAACCAGAATGAATCAAGATGTAAGAAGCTTGATTTGGAATCATAAATCAGTGTAGAATCATCCTGAAGTTGAATCAATATCATCGGAGTTATGATGAAGAAAGTATCCCACTTTTAACCGAAGTGATCCCAGTTTGCCATGTTTTGAGATTTGGCAATTTCGTCTTGATACTAATAAAACCAGAATGAATCACGATGTAAGAAGCTTGATTTGGACTCATAAATCAGTGTAGAATCACCTTGAAGTTAAATCAAGATCATAGGAGTTATGATGAAGAAGTTATCCCACTTTTAACCGAAGTGATTCCAGTTTGTCCTGTTTGTAGAGTTGCCCTGTTTGGAGAGTTTGCAATTTCTTCTTGATACTAATAAAACCAGATTGAATGACGATATAAGAAGCTTGATTTCGACTCATAAATTAGTGTAGAATCACCCTGAAGTTGAATCAAGATCATAGGAGTTATGATGAAGAAGTTATCCCACTTTTAACCGAAGTGACTCCAGTTTACCCTGTTTGGAGATTTCGCAATTTCTTCTTGATTCTAATCAAAACAGAATGAATCAAGATTTAAGAAGCTTGATTTGGACTCATAAATCACTGCAGAATCATCTTGAAGCTAAATCAATATCATTAGACTTATGATGAAGAAGTTATCCCACTTTTAACCGAAGTGATTCCACTTCTTCTTGATACTAATAAAACCAGAAAAAATCACGATTTAAGAAGCTTGATTTGGACTCATAAATAAGTTTAGAATCACCCTGAAGTTGAATCAAGATCATATGAGTTATGATGAAGAAGTTATCCCACTTTAAACTGAAGTGACTCGAGTTTACTTTGTTTTGGAGATTTGGCAATTTCTTCTTGATTCTAATCAAACCAGAATGAGTCAAGATGTAAGAAGCTTGATTTGGACTCATAAATCAGTGTCAAATCATCCTGAAGTTGAATCAATATCATTGGAGTTATGATGAAGAAAGTATCCCACTTTTAACTAAAGTGATCCCAGTTTGCCCTGTTTTGAGATTTGGCAATTTCTTCTTGATACTAATAAAACCAGAATGAATCACGATGTAAGAAGCTTGATTTGGACTCATAAATCAGTGTAGAATCACCCTGAAGTTGAATCAAGATCATAGGAGTTATGATGAAGAAGTTATCCCACTTTTAACCGAATTGATTCTAGTTTGCCCTGTTTGGAGAGTTTGCAATTTCCTCTTGATTCTAATCAAACCATAATGAATAAAGATGTAAGAATCTTGATTTGGACTCATAAATCAGTGGATAATCACCCTGAAGTTCAATCAATATCATAGGAGTTATGATGAAGAAGTTATCTCACTTTTAACCAAAGTGACTCCGGTTTACCCTGTTTGGAGATTTGGTAATTTCTTCTTGATTTTAATCAAACCAGAATGAATCAAGATGTAAGAAGCTTGATTTGGACTCATAAATCAGTGTAGAATCATCCTGAAGTTGAATCAAGATCATCGGAGTTATGATGTAGTTATCCCACTTTTAACCGAAGTGATTCCAGTTTGCCCTGTTTGGAGAGTTTGCAATTTATTCTTGATTCTAATCAAACCATAATGAATAAAGATGTAAGAATCTTGATTTGGAATCATAAATCATTGGATAATCGCCCTGAAGCTGAATCAAGATCATAGGAGTTATGATGAAGAAGTTATCCCACTTTTAACCGAAGTGATTCCAGTTTGCCCTGTTTGGAGAATTTGCAATATCTTCTTGATTCTAATCAAACCATAACGAATAAAGATGTAAGAATCTTGATTTGGACTCATAAATCAGTGGATAATCACCCTGAAGTTGAATAAAGATCATAGGAGTTATGATGAAGAAGTTATCCCACTTTTAACCGAAGTGATTCCAGTTTACCCTGTTTGGAGATTTCGCAATTTCTTCTTTATTCTAATCAAAACAGAATGAATCAAGATGTAAGAAGCTTGATTTGTAATCATAAATCAGTGTAGAATCATCCTGAAGTTGAATCAATATCATTGGAGTTATGATGAAGAAAGTATCCCACTTTTAACCGAAGTGATCCCAGTTTGCCCTGTTTTGAGATTTGTCAATTTCTTCATGATACAAATAAAACCAGAATGAATCAAGATGTAAGAAACTTGATTTGGAATCATAAATCAGTGGATAATGACCTTGAAGTTGAATCAAGATCATAGGAGTTATGATGAAGAAGTTATCCCACTTTTAACCGAAGTGATTCCAGTTTGCCCTGTTTGGAGAGTTTGCAATTTCTTCTTGATTCTAATCAAACCATAATGAATAAAGATGTAAGAAGCTTTATTTGGACTCATAAATCAGTGTAGAATCTCCCTGAAGTTGAATCAAGATCATAGGAGTTATGATGAAGAAGTTATCCCACTTTTAACCGAAGTGATTCTAGTTTACCCTTTTTGGAGATTTGGCAATTTCTTCTTGATACAAATAAAACCAGAATGAATCACGAAGTAAGAATATTTATTTGGACTCAGAAATCAGTTTAGAATCACCCTGAAGTTGAATTAAGATCATAGGAGTTATGATGAAGAAGATATCCCACTTTTAATCGAAGTGACTCCAATTTACCTTGTTTGGAGATTTGGCAATTTCTTCTTGATTATAATCAAAGCAGAATGAATCACGATGTAAGAAGCTTGATTTGGACTCATAAATCAGTTTAGAATCACCTTGAAGTTGAATCAAGATCATAGGAGTTATGATGAAGAAGTTATCCCACTTTTAACCGAAGTGAATCCAGTTTACCCTGTTTAGAGATTTGGCAATTTCTTCTTAATATAAATAAAACAAGATTGAATCACGATGTAAGAAGCTTGATTTGTACTCATAAATCAGTGTAGAATCATCCTGAAGTTGAATCAAGATCATGGGAGTTATGATGAAGAACTTATCCCACTTTTAACCAAAGTGATTCCAGTTTACCCTGTTTGGAGATTTGGCAATTTCTTCTTGATACAAATAAAACCAGAATGAATCACGATGTAAGAAGCTTGATTTGGAATCATAAATCATTTTAGAATCACCCTGAATTTGAATCAAGATCATAGGAGTTATGATGAAGAAGTTATCCCACTTTTAACCGAAGTGACTTCAGTTTACCCTGTTTGGAGATTTGGCAATTTCTTCTTGATTCTAATCAAACCAGAATTAATCAAGATGTAAGAAGCTTGATTTGGACTCATAAATCAGTTTAGAATCACCCTGAAGTTGAATCAAGATCATAGGAGGTATGATGAAGAAGTTATCCTACTTTTAACCGAACTGACTCAAGTTTATCCTGTTTGGAGATTTAGCAATTTCTTCTTGATTCTAATCAAACCAGAATGAATCAAGATGTAAGAAGCTTGATTTGGAATCATAAATCAGTGTAGAATTATCCTGAAGTTGAATCAATATCATTGGAGTTATGATGAAGAAAGTATCCCACTTTTAACCGAAGTGATCCCAATTTGCCCTATTTTGAGATTTGACAATTTCTTTTTGATACTAATAAAACCATAATGAATCACGATGTAAGAGGCTTGATTTGGACTCATAAATCAGTGTAGAATGACCCTGAAGTTGAATCAATATCATTGGAGTTATGATAAAGAAAGTATCCCACTTTTATAAATCAGTTTAAAATCACCCTAAATTTGAATCAAGATCATAGGAGTTATGATGAAGAAGTTATCCCACTTTTAACCGAAGTGACTCCAGTTTACCCTGTTTGGAGATTTGGCAATTTCTTCTTGATTCTAATCAAACCAGAATGAATCAAGTTGTAAGAAGCTTGATTTGGAATCATAAATCAGTGTAGAATCATCCTGAAGTTGAATCAATATCATTGGAGTTATAATGAAGAAAGTATCCCACTTTTAGCCGAAGTGATCCCTGTTTGCCCTGTTTTGAGATTTGGCAATTTCTTCTTGATACTTATAAAACCAGAATGAATCACGATGTAAGAAGCTTGATTTGGACTTATAAATCAGTGTAGAATCACCCTGAAGTTGAATCAAGATCATAGGAGTTATGATGAAGAAGTTATCCCACTTTTAACCGAAGTGATTCCAGTTTGCCCTGTTTGGAGAGTTTGCAATTTCTTCTTGATTCTAATCAAACCATAATGAATAAAGATGTAAGAATCTTGATTTGGACTCATAAATCAGTGGATAATCACCCTGAAGTTGAATCAATATCATAGGAGTTATGATGAAGAAGTTATCCCACTTTTAACCGAAGTGAATCAAGTTTACCCTGTTTCGATATTTGGCAATTTCTTCTTGATACTAAAAAACCCAGAATGAATCACGATGTAAGAAGCTTGATTTGGACTCATAAATCAGTGTATAATTACCCTGAAGTTGAATCAAAATCATGGGAGTTATGATGAAGAAGTTATCCCACTTTTAACCGAAGTGATTCCAGTTTACCCTGTTTGGAGAGTTGGCAATTTTTTCTTCATACTAATAAAACCAGAACGAATCACGATGTAAGAAGCTTGATTTGGACTCATAAATCAGTGTAGAATCACCCTGAAGTTGAATCAAGATCATAGGAGTTATGATGAAGAAGTTATCCCACTTTTAACCAAAGTTATTCCAGTTTGCCCTGTTTTGAGATTTGGCAATTTCTTCTTGATACTAATAAAACCAGAATGAATCACGATGTAAGAAGCTTGATTTGGACTCATAAATCAGTGTAGAATCAGTCTGAAGTTGAATCAAGATCATAGGAGTTATGATGAAGAAATTATCCCACTTTTAACCGAAGTGATTCCAGTTTGCCCTGTTTGGAGAGTTTGTAATTTCTTCTTGATTCTAATCAAACCATAATGAATAAAGATGTAAGAATCTTGATTTGGACTCATAAATCAGTGGATAATCACCCTGAAGTTGAATCAATATCATAGTAGTTATGATGAAGAAGTTATCCCACTTTTAACCGAAGTGAATCCAGTTTACCCTGTTTGGAGATTTGGCAATTTCTTCTTGATATAAATAAAAAAAGATTGAATCACGATGTAAGAAGCTGATTTTTACTCATAAATCAGTGTAGAATCACCCTGAAGTTGAATCAAGATCATAGGAGTTATGATGAAGAACTTGTCCCACTTTTAACCGAAGTGATTCCAGTTTACCCTGTTTGGAGATTTGGCAATTTCTTCTTGATACAAATAAAACCAGAATGAATCACGATGTAAGAAGCTTTATTTGGAATCATAAATCATTTGAGAATCACCCTGAATTTGAATCAAGATCATAGGAGTTATGATGAAGAAGTTATCCCACTTTTAACCGAAGTGACTTCAGTTTACCCTGTTTGGAGATTTGGCAATTTCTTCTTGATTCTAATCAAACCAGAATTAATCAAGATGTAAGAAGCTTGATTTGGACTCATAAATCAGTTTAGAATCACCCTGAAGTTGAATCAAGATCATAAGAGGTATGATGAAAAAGTTATCCTACTTTTAACAGAAGTGACTCAAGTTTACCCTTTTTGGAGATTTAGCAATTTTTTCTTGATTCTAATCAAACCAGAATGAATCAAGATGTAAGAAGCTTGATTTGGACTCATAAATCAGTGTAAAATCATCCTGAAGTTGAATCAATATCATTGGAGTTATGATGAAGAAAGTATCCCACTTTTAACCGAAGTGATCCTAGTTTGCCCTGTTTTGAGATTTGGCAATTTCTTCTTGATACTAATAAAACTAGAATGAATCACGATGTAAGAAGCTTGATTTGGACTCATAAATCAGTGTAGAATCACCCTGAAGTTGAATCAATATCATTGGAGTTATTATGAAGAAAGTATCCCACTTTTATAAATCAGTTTAGAATCACCCAAAATTTGAATCAAGATCATAGGAGTTATGATGAAGAAGTTATCCCACTTTTAACCGAAGTGACTCCAGTTTACCCTGTTTGGAGATTTGGTAATTTATTCTTGATTCTAATCAAACCAGAATGAATCAAGTTGTAAGAAGCTTGATTTGGAAACATAAATCAGTGTAGAATCATCCTGAAGTTGAATCAATATCATTGGAGTTATGATGAAGAAAGTATCCCACTTTTAACCGAAGTGATCCCAGTTTGACCTGTTTTGAGATTTGGCAATTTCTTCTTGATACTAATAAAACCAGAATGAATCACGATGTAAGAAGCTTGATTTGGACTCATAAATCAATGTAGAATCACCCTGAAGTTGAATCAAGATCATAGGAGTTATGATGAAGAAGTTATCCCACTTTTAACCAAAGTGATTCCAGTTTGCCCTATTTGGAGAGTTGCCCTGTTTGGAGATTTTGCAATTTCTTCTTGATACTAATAAAACCAGATTGAATGAAGATATAAGAAGCTTGATTTCGACACATAAATTAGTGTAGAATCACCCTGAAGTTGAATCAAGATTATAGGAGTTATGATGAAGAAGTTATCCCACTTTTAACCGAAGTGACTCTAGTTTACCCTGTTTGGAGATTTCGCAATTTTTTCTTGATTCTAATCAAAACAGAATGAATCAAAATTTAAGAAGCTTGATTTGGACTCATAAAGCAGTGTAGGATCATCCTGAAGTTGAATCAATATCACTGGAGTTATGATGAAGAAAGTATCCCACTTTTAACCGAAGTGATCCTTGTTTGCCCTGTTTAGAGATTTGGCAATTTCTTCTTGATACTAATAAAACCAGAATGAATCACGATGTAAGAAGCTTGATTTGGACTCATAAATAAGTGTAGAATCACCCTGAAGTTGAATCAATATCATTGGAGTTACGATGAAGAAAGTATCCCACTTTTAACCGAAGTGACTCCAGTTTACCCTGTTTGGAGATTTGGCAATTTCTTCTTGATTCTAATCAAACCAGAATGAATCAAGATGTAAGAAGCTTGATTTGGAATCATAAATCAGTGTAGAATTATCCTGAAGTTGAATCAATATCATTGGAGTTATGATGAAGAAAGTATCCCACTTTTAACCGAAGTGATCCCAAATTGCCCTATTTTGAGATTTGACAATTTCTTTTTGATACTTATAAAACCAGAATTAATCACGATGTAAGAAGCTTGATTTGGACTCATAAATCAATGTAGAATCACCCTGAAGTTGAATCAAGATCATAGGAGTTATGATGAAGTAGTTATCCCATTTTTAACCGAAGTGATTCCAGTTTGCCCCGTTTGGAGAGTTGTCCTGTTTGGAGAGTTTGCAATTTCTTCTTGATAATAATAAAACCAGATTGAATGACGATATAAGAAGATT
The DNA here is from genome assembly GCA_905132885.1 of Moricandia moricandioides. Lineage (NCBI taxonomy): Eukaryota > Viridiplantae > Streptophyta > Magnoliopsida > Brassicales > Brassicaceae > Moricandia > Moricandia moricandioides. Next base: position 13,223 of record CAJHQQ010001630.1, read on the forward strand.
GATTTCGACTCATAAATTAGTGTAGAATTACCCTGAAGTTGAATCAAGATCATAGGAGTTATGATGAAGAAGTCATCCCACTTTTAACCGAAGTGACTCCAGTTTACCCTGCTTGGAGATTTCGCAATTTCTTCTTGATTCTAATCAAAACAGAATGAATCAAGATATAAGAAGCTTGATTTGGACTCATAAATCAGTGCAGAATCATCTTGAAGTTAAATCAATATCATTGGACTTATGATGAAGAAGTTATCCCACTTTTAACCGAAGTGATTCCAGTTTATCCTGTTTGGAGAGTTGGCAATTTCTTCTTGATAATAATAAAACCAGAACAAATCACGATATAAGAAGCTTGATTTGGAATCATAAATCAGTGTAGAATTATCCTGAAGTTGAATCAATATCATTGGAGTTATGATGAAGAAAGTATCCCACTTTTAACCGAAGTGATCCCAGTTTGCCCTATTTTGAGATTTGACAATTTCTTTTTGATACTAATAAAACCAGAATAAATCACGTTGTAAGAAGCTTGATTTGGACTCATAAATCAATGTAGAATCACCCTGAAGTTGAATCAAGATCATAGGAGTTATGATGAAGAAGTTATCCCACTTTTAACCGAAGTGATTCCAGTTTGCCCCGTTTGGAGAGTTGTCCTGTTTGGAGAGTTTGCAATTTCTTCTTGATAATAAAAAAAACAGATTGAATGATGATATAAGAAGATTGATTTCGACTCATAAATTAGTGTAGAATCACCCTGAAGTTGAATCAAGATCATAGGAGTTATGATGAAGAAGTTATCCCACTTTTAACCGAAGTGACTCCAGTTTACCCTGTTTGGAGATTTCGCAATTTCTTCTTGATTCTAATCAAAACAGAATGAATCAAGATATAAGAAGCTTGATTTGGACTAATAAATCAGTGCAGAATCATCTTGAAGTTAAATCAATATCATTGGACTTATGATGAAGAAGTTATCCCACTTTTAACCGAAGTGATTCCAGTTTATCCTGTTTGGAGAGTTGGCAATTTCTTCTTGATAATAATAAAACCAAAACAAATCACGATTTAAGAAGCTTGATTTGGACTCATAAATAAGTTTAGAATCACCCTGAAGTTGAATCAAGATCATAGGAGTTATGATGAAGAAGTTATCCCACTTTTAACTGAAGTGACTCTAGTTTACCCTGTTTGGAGATTTGGCAATTTCTTCTTGATTCTAATCAAACCAGAATGAATCAAGATATAAGAAGCTTGATTTGGAATCATAAATCAGTGTCGAATCATCCTGAAGTTGAATCAATATCATTGGAGTTATGATGAAGAAAGTATCCCACTTTTAACTAAAGTGATCCCAGTTTTCCCTGTTTTGAGATTTGGCAATTTCTTCTTGATACTAATAAAACCAGAATGAATCACGATGTAAGAAGCTTGATTTGGACTCATAAATCAGTGTAGAATCACCATGAAGTTGAATCAAAATCATAGGAGTTATGATGAAGAAGTTATCCCACTTTTAACCGAATTGATTTCAGTTTGCCCTGTTTGGAGAGTTTGCAATTTTTCTTGATTCTAATCAAACCATAATGAATAAAGATGTAAGAATCTTGATTTGGACTCATAAATCACTGGCTAATCACCCTGAAGTTGAATCAATATCATAGGAGTTATGATGAAGAAGTTATCCCACTTTTAACCGAAGTGAATCCAGTTTACCCTGTTTGGAGATTTAGCAATTTCTTCTTGATACTAATAAACCCAGAATGAATCACGATGTAAGAAGCCTGATTTGGACTCATAATTAAGTTTAGAATACCCTGAAGTTGAATCAAGATCATAGGAGTTATGATGGAGAAGTTATCCCACTTTTAACCGAAGTGACTCCAATTTACCATGTTTGGAGATTTGACAATTTCTTCTTGATTCTAATCAAACCAGAATTAATCAAGATGTAAGAAGCTTGATTTGGACTCATAAATCAGTGCAGAATCATCCTGAAGTTGAATCAATATCATTGGACTTATGATGAAGAAGTTATTCCACTTTTAACCGAAGTGATTCCAGTTTACCTTTTTTGGAGATTTGGCAATTTCTTCTTGATTCTAATCAAACCAGACTGAATTAAGATGTAAGAATCTTGATTTGGACTCATAAATCAGTGTCGAATCATCCTGAAGTTGAATCAATATCATTGGAGTTATGATGAAGAAAGTATCCCACTGTTAACCGAAGTGATCTCAGTTTGCCCTGTTTTGAGATTTGGCAATTTCTTCTTGATACTAATAAAACCATAATGAATCACGATGTAAGAAGCTTGATTTGGACTCATAAATCAGTGTAGAATGACCCTGAAGTTGAATCAATATCATTGGAGTTATGATAAAGAAAGTATCCCACTTTTATAAATCAGTTTAGAATCACCCTAAATTTGAATCAAGATCATAGGAGTTATGATGAAGAAGTTATCCCACTTTTAACCGAAGTGAATCCAGTTTACCCTGTTTGGAGATTTGGCAATTTCTTCTTGATACTAATAAAACCAGAATGAATCACGATGTAAGAAGCTTTGTTTTGACTCATATATCAGTGTAGAATCACCCTGAAGTTGAATCAAGATCATAGGAGTTATGATGAAGAAGTTATCCCACTTTTAACCGAAGTGATTCCAGTTTGCCCTGTTTGGAGAGTTTGTAATTTCTTCTTGATTCTAATCAAACCAGAATGAATAAAGATGTAAGAATCTAGATTTGGACTCATAAATCAGTGGATAATCACCCTGAAGTTGAATCAATATCATAGTAGTTATGATGAAGAAGTTATCCCAGTTTTAACTGAAGTGAATCCAATTTACCCTGTTTGGAGATTTGGCAATTTCTTCTTGATATAAATAAAACAAGATTGAATCACGATGTAAGAAGTTTGATTTGTACTCATAAATCAGTGTAGAATCACCCTGAAGTTGAATCAAGATCATAGGAGTTATGATGAAGAACTTATCCCACTTTTAACCGAAGTGATTCCAGTTTACCCTGTTTGGAGATTTGGCAATTTCTTCTTGATACAAATAAAACCAGAATGAATCACGATGTAAGAAGCTTGATTTGGAATCATAAATCATTTTAGAATCACCCTGAATTTGAATCAAGATCATAGGAGTTATGATGAAGAAGTTATCCCACTTTTAACCGAAGTGACTTCAGTTTACCCTGTTGGGAGATTTGGTAATTTCTTCTTGATTCTAATCAAACCAGAATTAATCAAGATGTAAGAAGCTTGATTTGGTCTCATAAATCAGTTTAGAATCACCCTGTAGTTGAATCAAGATCATAGGAGGTATGATGAAAAAGTTATCCTACTTTTAACCGAAGTGACTCAAGTTTACCCTGTTTGGAGATTTAGCAATTTCTTCTTGATTCTAATCAAACCAGAATGAATCAAGATGTAAGAAGCTTGATTTGGACTCATAAATCAGTGTAAAATCATCCTGAAGTTGAATCAATATCATTGGAGTTATGATGAAGAAAGTATCCCACTTTTAACCGAAGTGATCCCAGTTTGCCCTGTTTTGAGATTTGGCAATTTCTTCTTGATACTAATAAAACCATAATGAATTACGATGTAAGAAGCTTGATTTGGACTCATAAATCAGTGTAGAATGACCCTGAAGTTGAATCAATATCATTGGAGTTATGATAAAGAAAATATCCCACTTTTATAAATCAGTTTAGAATCACCCTAAATTTGATACAAGATCATAGGAGTTATGATGAAGAAGTTATCCCACTTTTAACCGAAGTGACTCATGTTTACCCTATTTGGAGATTTGGAAATTTCTTCTTGATTCTAATCAAACCAGAATCAATCAAGATGTAAGAAGCTTTATTTAGAATCATAAATCAGTGTAGAATCATCCTGAAGTATAATCAATATCATTGGAGTTATGATGAAGAAAGTATCCCACTTTTAACCGAAGTGATCCCTGTTTGCCCTGTTTTGAGATTTGGCAATTTCTTCTTGATACTTATAAAACCAGAATGAATCATGATGTAAGAAGCTTGATTTGGACTCATAAATCAGTGTAGAATCACCCTGAAGTTGAATCAAGATCATAGGAGTTATGATGAAGAAGTTATCCCACTTTTAACCGAAGTGATTCCAGTTTGCAATTTCTTCTTGATTCTAATCAAACCATAATGAATAAAGATGTAAGAATCTTGATTTGGAATCATAAATCAGTGGATAATCACCCTGAAGTTGAATCAATATCATAGGAGTTATGATGAAGAAGTTATCCCACTTTTAACCGAAGTGAATCAAGTTTACCCTGTTTCGATATTTGGCAATTTCTTCTTGATACTAATAAACCCAGAATGAATCACGATGTAAGAAGCTTAATTTGGACTCATAAATCAGTGTATAATTACCCTGAAGTTGAATCAAGATCATGGGAGTTATGATGAAGAAGTTATCCCACTTTTAACCGAAGTGATTCCAGTTTACCCTCTTTGGAGAGTTGGCAATTTTTTCTTCATACTAATAAAACCAGAACGAATCACGATGTAAGAAGCTTGATTTGGACTCATAAATCAGTGTAGAATCACCCTGAAGTTGAATCAAGATCATAGGAGTTATGATGAAGAAGTTATCCCACTTTTAACCGAAGTGATTCCAGTTTGCCCTGTTTTGAGATTTGGGAATTTCTTCTTGATACTAATAAAACCAGAATGAATCACGATGTAAGAAGCTTGATTTGGAATCCTAAATCAGTGTAGAATCACCCTGAAGTTGAATCAAGATCATAGGAGTTATGACGAAGAAGTTATCCCACTTTTAACCGAAGTGATTCCAGTTTGCCCTGTTTGGAGAGTTTGTAATTTCTTCTTGCTTCTAATCAAACCATAATGAATAAAGATGTAAGAATCTTGAGTTGGACTCATAAATCAGTGGATAATCACCCTGAATTTGAATCAATATCATAGTAGTTATGATGAAGAAGTTATCCCACTTTTAACCGAAGTGAATCCAGTTTACCCTGTTTGGAGATTTGGCAATTTCTTCTTGATATAAATAAAACAAGATTGAATCACGATCTAACAAGCTTGATTTGTACTCATAAATCAGTGTAGAATCACCCTGAAGTTGAATCAAGATCATAGGAGTTATGATGAAGAATTTATCCCACTTTTAACCGAAGTGATTCCAGTTTACCCTGTTTGGAGATTTGGCAATTTCTTCTTGATACAAATAAAACCAGAATGAATCACGATGTAAGAAGCTTGATTTGGAATCATAAATCATTTGAGAATCACCCTGAATTTGAATAAAGATCATAGGAGTTATGATGAAGAAGTTATCCCACTTTTAACCAAAGTGACTTCAGTTTACCCTGTTTGGAGATTTGGCAATTTCTTCTTGATTCTAATCAAACCAGAATTAATCAAGATGTAAGAAGCTTGATTTGGACTCATAAATCAGTTTAGAATCACCCTGAAGTTGAATCAAGATCATAGGAGGTATGATGAAGAAGTTATCCTACTTTTAACCGAAGTGACTCAAGTTTACCCTGTTTGGAGATTTTGCAATTTCTTCTTGATTCTAATCAAACCATAATGAATCAAGATGTAAGAAGCTTGATTTGGACTCATAAATCAGTGTAAAATCATCCTGAAGTTGAATCAATATCATTGGAGTTATGATGAAGAAAGTATCCCACTTTTAACCGAAGTGATCCCAGTTTGCCCTGTTTTGAGATTTGGCAATTTCTTCTTGATACTAATAAAACTAGAATGAATCACGATGTAAGAAGCTTGATTTGGACTCATAAATCAGTGTAGAATCACCCAGAAGTTGAATCAACATCATTGGAGTTATGATGAAGAAAGTATCCCACTTTTATAAATCAGTTTAGAATCACCCTAAATTTGAATCAAGATCATAGGAGTTATGATGAAGAAGTTATCCCATTTTTAACTGAAGTGACTCCAGTTTACCCTGTTTGGAGATTTGGTAATTTCTTCTTGATTCTAATCAAACCATAATGAATCAAGATGTAAGAAGCTTGATTTGGAAACATAAATCAGTGTAGAATCATCCTGAAGTTGAATCAATATCATTGGAGTTATGATGAAGAAAGTATTCCACTTTTAACCGAAGTGATCCCAGTTTGCCCTGTTTTGGGATTTGGCAATTTCTTCTTGATACTAATAAAACCAGAATGAATCACGATGTAAGAAGCTTGATTTGGACTCATAAATCAATGTAGAATCACCCTGAAGTTGAATCAAGATCATAGGACTTATGATGAAGAAGTTATCCCACTTTTAACCGAAGTGATTCCAGTTTATCCTGTTTGGAGAGTTGGCAATTTCTTCTTGATAATAATAAAACCAGAATGAATCACGATTTAAGAAGCTTGATTTGGAATCATTAATTAGTGTAGAATTATCCTGAAGTTGAATCAATATCATTGGAGTTATGATGAAGAAAGTATCCCACTTTTAACCGAAGTGATCCCAGTTTGCCCTATTTTGAGATATGACAATTTCTTTTTGATACTAATAAAACCAGAATTAATCACGATGTAAGAAGCTTGATTTGGACTCATAAATCAATGTAGAATCACCCTGAAGTTGAATCAAAATCATAGGAGTTATGATGAAGAAGTTATCCCACTTTTAACCAAAGTGATTCCAGTTTGCCCTGTTTGGAGAGTTGCCCTGTTTGGAGATTTTGCAATTTCTTCTTGATACTAATAAAACCAGATTGAATGACGATATAAGAAGCTTGATTTCGACTCATAAATTAGTGTAGAATAATCACCCTGAAGTTGAATCAAGATTATAGGAGTTATGATGAAGAAGTTATCCCACTTTTAACCGAAGTGACTCCAGTTTACCCTGTTTGGAGATTTCACAATTTTTTCTTGATTCTAATCAAAACAGAATGAATCAAGATTTAAGAAGCTTTATTTGGACTCATAAACCAGTGTAGAATCATCCTGAAGTTGAATCAATATCATTGGAGTTATGATGAAGGAAGTATCCCACTTTAACCGAAGTGATCCCAGTTTGCCCTGTTTTGAGATTTGGCAATTTCTTCTTGATACTAATAAAACCAGAATGAATCACGATGTAAGAAGCTTTATTTGGACTCATAAATCAGTGTAGAATCACCCTGAAGTTGAATCAATATCATTGGAGTTACGATGAAGAAAGTATCCCACTTTTAACCGAAGTGACTCCAGTTTACCCTTTTTGGAGATTTGGCAATTTCTTCTTGATTCTAATCAAACCAGAATGAATCAAGATGTAAGAAGCTTGATTTGGAATCATAAATCAGTGTAGAATGATCCTGAAGTTGAATCAATATCATTGGAGTTATGATGAAGAAAGTATCCCACTTTTAACCGAAGTGATCCCAGTTTGCCCCATTTCGAGATTTGACAATTTCTTTTTGATACTAATAAAACCAGAATTAATCACGATGTAAGAAGCTTGATTTGGACTCATAAATCAATTTAGAATCACCCTGAAGTTGAATCAAGATCATAGGAGTTATGATGAAGAAGTTATCCCACTTTTAACCGAAGTGATTCCAGTTTGCCCCGTTTGGAGAGTTGTCTTGTTTGGAGAGTTTGCAATTTCTTCTTGATAATAATAAAACCAGATTGAATGACGATATAAGAAGATTGATTTCGACTCATAAATTAGTGTAGAATCACCTTGAAGTTGAATCAAGATCATAGGAGTTATGATGAAGAAGTCATCCCACTTTTAACCGAAGTGACTCCAGTTTACCCTGTTTGGAGATTTCGCAATTTCTTCTTGATTCTAATCAAAACAGAATGAATCAAGATATAAGAAGCTTGATTTGGACTCATAAATCAGTGCAGAATCATCTTGAAGTTAAATCAATATCATTGGACTTATGATGAAGAAGTTATCCCACTTTTAACCGAAGTGATTCCAGTTTATCCTGTTTGGAGAGTTGGCAATTTCTTCTTGATAATAATAAAACCAGAACAAATCACGAGTTAATAAGCTTGATTTGGAATCATAAATCAGTGTAGAATTATCCTGAAGTTGAATCAATATCGTTGGAGTTATGATGAAGAAAGTATCCCACTTTTAACCGAAGTGATCCCAGTTTGCCCTATTTTGAGATTTGACAATTTCTTTTTGATACTAATAAAACCAGAATTAATCACGATGTAAGAAGCTTGATTTGGACTCATAAATCAATGTAGAATCACCCTGAAGTTGAATCAAGATCATAGGAGTTATGATGAAGAAGTTATCCCACTTTTAACCGAAGTGATTCCAGTTTGCCCCGTTTGGAGAGTTGTCCTGTTTGGAGAGTTTGCAATTTCTTCTTGATAATAATAAAACCAGAATGAATGACGATATAAGAAGATTGATTTCGACTCATAAATTAGTGTAGAATCACCCTGAAGTTGAATCAAGATCATAGGAGTTATGATGAAGAAGTTATCCCACTTCTAACGGAAGTGACTCCAGTTTACCCTTTTTGGAGATTTCGCAATTTCTTCATGATTCTAATCAAAACAGAATGAATCAATATATAAGAAGCTTGATTTGGACTCATAAATCAGTGCAGAATCATCTTGAAGTTAAATCAATATCATTGGACTTATGATGAAGAAGTTATCCCACTTTTAACCGAAGTGATTCCAGTTTATCATGTTTGGAGAGTTGGCAATTTCTTCTTGATAATAATAAAACCAGAACAAATCACGATTTAAGAAGCTTGATTTGGACTCATAAATAAGTTTAGAATCACCCTGAAGTTGAATCAAGATCATTGGAGTTATGATGAAGAAGTTATCCCACTTTTAACTGAAGTGACTCTAGTTTACCCTGTTTGGAGATTTGGCAATTTTTTCTTGATTCTAATCAAACCAGAATGAATCAAGATGTAAGAAGCTGGATTTGGACTCATAAATCAGTGTCGAATCATCCTGAAGTTGAATCAATATCATTGGAGTTATGATGAAGAAAGTATCCCACTTTTAACTAAAGTGATCCCAGTTTGCCCTGTTGTGAGATTTGGCAATTTCTTCTTGATACTAATAAAACCAGAATGAATCACGATGTAAGAAGCTTGATTTGGACTAATAAATCAGTGTAGAATCACCATGAAGTTGAATCAAGATCATAGGAGTTATGATGAAGAAGTTATCCAACTTTTAACCGAATTGATTTCAGTTTGCCCTGTTTGGAGAGTTTGCAATTTCTTCTTGATTCTAATCAAACCATAATGAATAAAGATGTAAGAATTTTGATTTGGACTCATAAATCAGTGGCTAATCACCCTGAAGTTGAATCAATATCATAGGAGTTATGATGAAGAAGTTATCCCACTTTTAACCGAAGTGAATCCAGTTTACCGTGTTTGGAGATTTAGCAATTTCTTCTTGATACTAATAAACCCAGAATGAATCACGATGTAAGAAGCTTGATTTGGACTTATAAATCTGAGTATAATTACCCTGAAGTTGAATCAAGATCATGGGAGTTATGATGAAGAAGTTATCCCACTTTTAACCGAAGTGATTCCAGTTTACCCTTTTTGGAGAGTTGGCAATTTTTTCTTGATACTAATAAAACCAGAATGAATCACGATGTAAGAAGCCTGATTTGGACTCATAATTCAGTTTAGAATCACCCTGAAGTTGAATCAAGATCATAGGAGTTATGATGGAGAAGTTATCCCACTTTTAACCGAAGTGACTCCAATTTACCCTGTTTGGAGATTTGATAATTTCTTCTTGATTCTAATCAAACCAGAATTAATCAAGATGTAAGAAGCTTGATTTGGACTCATAAATCAGTGCAGAATCATCCTGAAGTTGAATCAATATCATTGGACTTATGATGAAGAAGTTATTCCACTTTTAACCGAAGTGATTCCAGTTTACCCTTTTTGGAGATTTGGCAATTTCTTCTTGATTCTAATCAAACCAGAATGAATTAAGATGTAAGAATCTTGATTTGGACTCATAAATCAGTGTCGAATCATCCTGAAGTTGAATCAATATCATTGGAGTTATGATGAAGAAAGTATCCCACTTTTAACCGAAGTGATCCCAGTTTGCCCTGTTTTTAGATTTGGCAATTTCTTCTTGATACTATAAAACCATAATGAATCACGATGTAAGAAGCTTGATTTGGACTCATAAATCAGTGTAGAATGACCCTGAAGTTGAATCAATATCATTGGAGTTATGATAAAGAAAGTATCCCACTTTTATAAATCAGTTTAGAATCACCCTAAATTTGAATCAAGATCATAGGAGTTATGATGAAGAAGTTATCCCACTTTTAACCGAAGTGACTCCAGTTTACCATGTTTGAAGATTTGGCAATTTCTTCTTGATTCTAATCAAACCAGAATGAATCAAGATGTAAGATGCTTGATTTGGAAACATAAATCAGTGTAGAATCATCCTGAAGTTGAATCAATATCATTGGAGTTATGATGAAGAAAGTATTCCACTTTTAACCGAAGTGATCCCAGTTTGCCCTGTTTTGAGATTTGGCAATTTCTTCTTGATACTAATAAAACCAGAATGAATCACGATGTAAGAAGCTTGATTTGGACTCATAAATCAATGTAGAATCACCCTGAAGTTGAATCAAGATCATAGGAGTTATGATGAAGAAGTTATCCCACTTTTAACCGAAGTGATTCCAGTTTATCCTGTTTGGAGAGTTGGCAATTTCTTCTTGATAATAATAAAACCAGAACAAATCACGATTTAAGAAGCTTGATTTGGAATCATTAATAAGTGTAGAATTATCCCGAAGTTGAATCAATATCATTGGAGTTATGATGAAGAAAGTATCCCACTTTTAACCGAAGTGATCCCAGTTTACCCTATTTTTGAGATTTGACAATTTCTTTTTGATACTAATAAAACCAGAATTAATCACGATGTAAGAAGCTTGATTTGGACTCATAAATCAATGTAGAATCACCCTGAAGTTGAATCAAGATCATAGGAGTTATGATGAAGAAGTTATCCCACTTTTAACCAAAGTGATTCCAGTTTGCCCTGTTTGGAGAGTTGCCCTGTTTGGAGATTTTGCAATTTCTTCTTGATACTAATAAAACCAGATTGAATGACGATATAAGAAGCTTGATTTCGACTCATAAATTAGTGTAGAATAATCACCCTGAAGTTGAATCAAGATTATAGGAGTTATGATGAAGAAGTTATCCCACTTTTAACCGAAGTGACTCCAGTTTACCCAGTTTGGAGATTTCACAATTTTTTCTTGATTCTAATCAAAACAGAATGAATCAAGATTTAAGAAGCTTGATTTGGACTCATAAATCAGTGCAGAATCATCCTGAAGTTGAATCAATATCATTGGACTTATGATGAAGAAGTTATTCCACTTTTAACCGAAGTGATTCCAGTTTACCCTTTTTGGAGATTTGGCAATTTCTTCTTGATTCTAATCAAACCAGAATGAATTAAGATGTAAGAATCTTGATTTGGGCTCATAAATCAGTGTCGAATCATCCTGAAGTTGAATCAATATCATTGGAGTTATGATGAAGAAAGTATCCCACTTTTAACCGAAGTGATCCCAGTTTGCCCTGTTTTGAGATTTGACAATTTCTTCTTGATACAAAACCATAATGAATCACGATGTAAGAAGCTTGATTTGGACTCATAAATCAGTGTAGAATGACCCTGAAGTTGAATCAATATCATTGGAGTTATGATAAAGAAAGTATCCCACTTTTATAAATCAGTTTAGAATCACCCTAAATTTGAATCAAGATCATAGGAGTTATGATGAAGAAGTTATCCCAGTTTTAACCGAAGTGACTCCAGTTTACCCTGTTTGGAGATTTGGCAATTTCTTCTTGATTCTAATCAAACCAGAATGAATCAAGATGTAAGAAGCTTGATTTGGAAACATAAATCAGTGTAGAATCATCCTGAAGTTGAATCAATATCATTGGAGTTATGATGAAGAAAGTATTCCACTTTTAACCGAAGTGATCCCAATTTGCCCTGTTTTGAGATTTGGCAATTTCTTCTTGATACTAATAAAAACAGAATGAATCACGATGTAAGAAGCTTGATTTGGACTCATAAATCAATGTAGAATCACCCTGAAGTTGAATCAAGATCATAGGAGTTATGATGAAGAAGTTATCCCACTTTTAACCGAAGTGATTCCAGTTTATCCTGTTTGGAGAGTTGGCAATTTCTTCTTGATAATAATAAAACCAGAACAAATCACGATTTAAGAAGCTTGATTTGGAATTATTAATCAGTGTAGAATTATCCTGAAGTTGAATCAATATCATTGGAGTTATGATGAAGAAAGTATCCCACTTTTAACCGAAGTGATCCCAGTTTGCGCTATTTTGAGATTTGACAATTTCTTTTTGATACTAATAAAACCAGAATTAATCACGATGTAAGAAGCTTGATTTGGACTCATAAATCAATGTAGAATCACCCTGAAGTTGAATCAAGATCATAGGAGTTATGATGAAGAAGTTATCCCACTTTTAACCAAAGTGATTCCAGTTTGCCCTGTTTGGAGAGTTGCCCTGTTTGGAGATTTTGCAATTTCTTCTTGATACTAATAAAACCAGATTGAATGACGATATAAGAAGCTTGATTTCGACTCATAAATTAGTGTAGAATAATCACCCTGAAGTTGAATCAAGATTATAGGAGTTATGATGAAGAAGTTATCCCACTTTTAACCGAAGTGACTCCAGTTTACCCTGTTTGGAGATTTCACAATTTTTTCTTGATTCTAATCAAAACAGAATGAATCAAGATTTAAGAAGCTTGATTTGGACTCATAAATCAGTGCAGAATCATCCTGAAGTTGAATCAATATCATTGGACTTATGATGAAGAAGTTATTCCACTTTTAACCGAAGTGATTCCAGTTTACCCTTTTTGGAGATTTGGCAATTTCTTCTTGATTCTAATCAAACCAGAATGAATTAAGATGTAAGAATCTTGATTTGGACTCATAAATCAGTGTCGAATCATCCTGAAGTTGAATCAATATCATTGGAGTTATGATGAAGAAAGTATCCCACTTTTAACCGAAGTGATCCCAGTTTGCCCTGTTTTGAGATTTGGCAATTTATTCTTGATACTATAAAACCATAATGAATCACGATGTAAGAAACTTGATTTGGACTCATAAATCAGTGTAGAATGACCCTGAAGTTGAATCAATATCATTGGAGTTATGATACAGAAAGTATCCCACTTTTATAAATAAGTTTAGAATCACCCTAAATTTGAATCAAGATCATAGGAGTTATGATGAAGAAGTTATCCCACTTTTAACCGAAGTGACTCCAGTTTACCCTGTTTGGAGATTTGACAATTTCTTCTTGATTCTAATCAAACCAGAATGAATCAAGATGTAAGAAGCTTGATTTGGAAACATAAATCAGTGTAGAATCATCCTGAAGTTGAATCAATATCATTGGAGTTATGATGAAGAAAGTATTCCACTTTTAACCGAAGTGATCCCAGTTTGCCCTGTTTTGAGATTTGGCAATTTCTTCTTGATACTAATAAAACCAGAATGAATCACGATGTAAGAAGCTTGATTTGGACTCATAAATCAATGTAGAATCACCCTGAAGTTGAATCAAGATCATAGGAGTTATGATGAAGAAGTTATCCCACTTTTAACCGAAGTGATTCCAGTTTATCCTGTTTGGAGAGTTGGCAATTTCTTCTTGATAATAATAAAACCAGAACAAATCACGATTTAAGAAGATTGATTTGGAATCATTAATCAGTGTAGAATTATCCTGAAGTTGAATCAATATCATTGGAGTTATGATGAAGAAAGTATCCCACTTTTAACCGAAGTGATCCCAGTTTGCTTTATTTTGAGATTTGACAATTTCTTTTTGATACTAATAAAACCAGAATTAATCACGATGTAAGAAGCTTGATTTGGACTCATAAATCAATGTAGAATCACCCTGAAGTTGAATCAAGATCATAGGAGTTATGATGAAGAAGTTATCCCACTTTTAACCAAAGTGATTCCAGTTTGCCCTGTTTGGAGAGTTGCCCTGTTTGGAGATTTTGCAATTTCTTCTTGATACTAATAAAACCAGATTGAATGACGATATAAGAAGCTTTATTTCGACTCATAAATTAATGTAGAATAATCACCCTGAAGTTGAATCAAGATTATAGGAGTTATGATGAAGAAGTTATCCCACTTTTAACCGAAGTGACTCCAGTTTACCCTGTTTGGAGATTTCACAATTTTTTCTTGATTCTAATCAAAACAGAATGAATCAAGATTTAAGAAGCTTGATTTGGACTCATAAACCAGTGTAGAATCATCCTGAAGTTGAATCAATATCATTGGAGTTATGATGAAGAAAGTATCCCACTTTTAACCGAAGTGATCCCAGTTTGCCCTGTTTTGAGATTTGGCAATTTCTTCTTGATACTAATAAAACCAGAATGAATCACGATGTAAGAAGCTTTATTTGGACTCATAAATCAGTGTAGAATCACCCTGAAGTTGAATCAATATCATTGGAGTTACGATGAAGAAAGTATCCCACTTTTAACCGAAGTGACTCCAGTTTACCCTGTTTGGAGATTTGGCAATTTCTTCTTGATTCTAATCAAACCAGAATGAATCAAGATGTAAGAAGCTTGATTTGGAATCATAAATCAGTGTAGAATTATCCTGAAGTTGAATCAATATCATTGGAGTTATGATGAAGAAAGTATCCCACTTTTAACCGAAGTGATCCCAGTTTGCCCTATTTCGAGATTTGACAATTTCTTTTTGATACTAATAAAACCAGAATTAATCACGATGTAAGAAGCTTGATTTGGACTCATAAATCAATGTAGAATCACCCTGAAGTTGAATCAAGATCATAGGCGTTATGATGAAGAAGTTATCCCACTTTTAACCGAAGTGATTCCAGTTTGCCCCGTTTGGAGAGTTGTCCTGTTTGGAGAGTTTGCAATTTCTTCTTGATAATAATAAAACCAGATTGAATGACGATATAAGAAGATTGATTTCGACTCATAAATTAGTGTAGAATCACCCTGAAGTTGAATCAAGATCATAGGAGTTATGATGAAGAAGTCATCCCACTTTTAACCGAAGTGACTCTAGTTTACCCTGTTTGGAGATTTCGCAATTTACTCTTGATTCTAATCAAAACAGAATGAATCAAGATATAAGAAGCTTGATTTGGACTCATAAATCAGTGCAGAATCATCTTGAAGTTAAATCAATATCATTGGACTTATGATGAAGAAGTTATCCCACTTTTAACCGAAGTGATTCCAGTTTATCCTGTTTGGAGAGTTGGCAATTTCTTCTTGATAATAATAAAACCAGAAAAAATCACGAGTTAAGAAGCTTGATTTGGAATCATAAATCAGTGTAGAATTATCCTGAAGTTGAATCAATATCATTGGAGTTATGATGAAGAAAGTATCCCACTTTTAACCGAAGTGATCCCAGTTTGCCCTATTTTGAGATTTGACAATTTCTTTTTGATACTAATAAAACCAGAATTAATCACGATGTAAGAAGCTTGATTTGGACTCATAAATCAATGTAGAATCACCCTGAAGTTGAATCAAGATCATAGGAGTTATGATGAAGAAGTTATCCCACTTTTAACCGAAGTGATTCCAGTTTGCCCCGTTTGGAGAGTTGTCCTGTTTGGAGAGTTTGCAATTTCTTCTTGATAATAATAAAACCAGAATGAATGACGATATAAGAAGATTGATTTCGACTCATAAATTAGTGTAGAATCACCCTGAAGTTGAATCAAGATCATAGGAGTTATGATGAAGAAGTTATCCCACTTCTAACGGAAGTGACTCCAGTTTACCCTGTTTGGAGATTTCGCAATTTCTTCATGATTCTAATCAAAACAGAATGAATCAAGATATAAGAAGCTTGATTTGGACTCATAAATCAGTGCAGAATCATCTTGAAGTTAAATCAATATCATTGGACTTATGGTGAAGAAGTTATCCCACTTTTAACCGAAGTGATTCCAGTTTATCCTGTTTGGAGAGTTGGCAATTTCTTCTTGATAATAATAAAACCAGAACAAATCATGATTTAAGAAGCTTGATTTGGACTCATAAATAAGTTTAGAATCACCCTGAAGTTGAATCAAGATCATAGGAGTTATGATGAAGAAGTTATCCCACTTTTAACTGAAGTGACTCTAGTTTACCCTGTTTGGAGATTTGACAATTTTTTCTTGATTCTAATCAAACCAGAATGAATCAAGATGTAAGAAGCTGGATTTGGACTCATAAATCAGTGTCGAATCATCCTGAAGTTGAATCAATATCATTGGAGTTATGATGAAGAAAGTATCCCACTTTTAACTAAAGTGATCCCAGTTTGCCCTGTTGTGAGATTTGGCAATTTCTTCTTGATACTAATAAAACCAGAATGAATCACGATGTAAGAAGCTTGATTTGGACTCATAAATCAGTGTAGAATCACCATGAAGTTGAATCAAGATCATAGGAGTTATGATGAAGAAGTTATCCAACTTTTAACCGAATTGATTTCAGTTTGCCCTGTTTGGAGTGTTTGCAATTTCTTCTTGATTCTAATCAAACCATAATGAATAAAGATGTAAGAATTTTGATTTGGACTCATAAATCAGTGGCTAATCACCCTGAAGTTGAATCAATATCATAGGAGTTATGATGAAGAAGTTATCCCACTTTTAACCGAAGTGAATCCAGTTTACCGTGTTTGGAGATTTAGCAATTTCATCTTGATACTAATAAACCCAGAATGAATCACGATGTCAGAAGCTTGATTTGGACTTATAAATCTGAGTATAATTACCCTGAAGTTGAATCAAGATCATGGGAGTTATGATGAAGAAGTTATCCCACTTTTAACCAAAGTGATTCCAGTTTACCCTTTTTGGAGAGTTGGCAATTTTTTCTTGATACTAATAAAACCAGAATGAATCACGATGTAAGAAGCCTGATTTGGACTCATAATTAAGTTTAGAATCACCCTGAAGTTGAATCAAGATCATAGGAGTTATGATGGAGAAGTTATCCCACTTTTAACCGAAGTGACTCCAATTTACCCTGTTTGGAGATTTGACAATTTCTTCTTGATTCTAATCAAACCAGAATTAATCAAGATGTAAGAAGCTTGATTTGGACTCATAAATCAGTGCAGAATCATCCTGAAGTTGAATCAACATCATTGGACTTATGATGAAGAAGTTATTCCACTTTTAACCGAAGTGATTCCAGTTTACCCGTTTTGGAGATTTGGCAATTTCTTCTTGATTCTAATCAAACCAGAATGAATTAAGATGTAAGAATCTTGATTTGGACTCATAAATCAGTGTCGAATCATCCTGAAGTTGAATCAATATCATTGGAGTTATGATGAAGAAAGTATCCCACTTTTAACCGAAGTGATCCCAGTTTGCCCTGTTTTGAGATTTGGCAATTTCTTCTTGATACTAATAAAACCAGAATGAATCACGATGTAAGAAGCTTGATTTGGACTCATAAATCAGTGTAGAATCACCCTGAAGTTGAATCAAGATCATAGGAGTTATGATGAAGAAGTTATCCCACTTTTAACCGAAGTGATTCCAGTTTGCCAGGTTTGGAGAGTTGCCCTGTTTGGAGAGTTTGCAATTTCTTCTTGATACTAATAAAACCAGATTGAATGACGATATAAGAAGCTTGATTTCGACTCATAAATTAGTGTAGAATCGCCCTGAAGTTGAATCAAGATCATAGGAGTTATGATGAAGAAGTTATCCCACTTTTAACCGAAGTGACTCCAGTTTACTCTATTTGGAGATTTCGCAATTTCTTCTTGATTCTAATCAAAACAGAATGAATCAAGATTTAAGAAGCTTGATTTGGACTCATAAATCAGTGCAGAATCATCTTGAAGTTAAATCAATATCATTGGACTTATGATGAAGAAGTTATCCACTTTTAACCGAAGTGATTCCAGTTTGTCCTGTTTGGAGAGTTGGCAATTTCTTCTTGATACTAATAAAACCAGAACAAATCACGATTTAATAAGATTGATTTGGACTCATAAATAAGTTTAGAATCACCCTGAAGTTGAATCAAGATCATAGGAGTTATGATGAAGAAGTTATCCCACTTTTAACCGAAGTGACTCTAGTTTACCCTTTTTGGAGATTTGGCAATTTCTTCTTGATTCTAATCAAACCAGAATGAATTAAGATGTAAGAATCTTGATTTGGACTCATAAAACAGTGTCGAATCATCCTGAAGTTGAATCAATATCATTGGAGTTATGATGAAGAAAGTATCCCACTTTTAACTAAAGTGATCCCAATTTGTCCTGTTTTGAGATTTGGCAATTTCTTCTTGATACTAATAAAGCCAGAATGAATCTCGATGTAAGAAGCTTGATTTGGACTCATAAATCAGTGTAGAATCACCCTGAAGTTGAATCAAGATCATAGGAGTTATGATGAAGAAGTTATCCCACTTTTAACCGAATTGATTCCACTTTGCCCTTTTTGGAGAGTTTGCAATTTCTTCTTGATTCTAATCAAACCAGAATGAATCAAGATGTGAGAAGATTAATTTGGACCCATAAATCAGTGTAGAATCATCCTGAAGTTGAATCAATATCATTGGAGTTATGATGAAGAAAGTATCCCACTTTTAACCGAAGTGATCCCAGTTTGCCCTGTTTTGAGATTTGGCAATTTCTTCTTGATACTAATAAAACCAGAATGAATCACGATGTAAGAAGCTTGATTTGGACTCATAAATCAGTGTAGAATCACCCTGAAGTTGAATCAAGATCATAGGAGTTATGATGAAGAAGTTATCCCACTTTTAACCGAAGTGATTCCAGTTTACCTTGTTTGGAGAGGTGGCAATTTTTTCTTGATACTACTAAAACCAGAACGAATCACGATGTAAGAAGCTTTATTTGGACTCATAATTAAGTTTAGAATCACCCTGAAGTTGAATCAAGATCGTAGGAGTTAGATGGAGAAGTCTAATCAAACCAGAATTAATCAAGATGTAAGAAGCTTAAATTTGGACTGATAAATCAGTGCAGAATCATCCTGAAGTTGAATCAGTATCATTGGACTTATGATGAAGAAGTTATTCCACTTTTAACCGAAGTGATTCCAGTTTACCGTGTTTGGAGATTTGGCAATTTCTTCTTGATTCTAATCAAACAAGAATGAATCACGATGTAAGAAGCTTGATTTGGACTCATAAATCAGTGCAGAATTACCCTGAAGTTGAATCAAGATCATGGGAGTTATGATGAAGAAGTTATCCCACTTTTAACCGAAGTGATTCCAGTTTACCTTGTTTGGAGAGTTGGCAATTTTTTCTTGATACTAATAAAACCAGAACGAATCACGATGTAAGAAGCTTGATTTGGACTCATAATTAAGTTTAGAATCACCCTGAAGTTGAATCAAGATCATAGGAAATATGATGGAGAAGTTATCCCACTTTTAACCGAAGTGACTCCAATTTACCTTGTTTGGAGATCTGGAAATTTCTTCTTGATTCTAATCAAACCAGAATTAATCAAGAAGTAAGAAGCTTGATTTGGACTCATAAATCAGTTTAGAATCTCCCTGAAGTTGAATCAAGATCATATGAGTTATGATGAAGAAGTTATCCCACTTTTAACCGAAGTGACTCCAGTTTACCCTGTTTGGAGATTTGGCAATTTCTTCTTGATTCTAATCAAACCAGAATGAATCAAGATGTGAGAAGCTTGATTTGGACTCATAAATCAGTGTAGAATCATCCTGAAGTTGAATCAATATCATTGGAGTTATGATGAAGAAAGTATCCCACTTTTAACCGAAGTGATCCCAGTTTGCCCTGTTTTGAGATTTGGCAATTTCTTCTTGATAATAATAAAAAAAAATGAATCACGATGTAAGAAGCTTCATTTGGACTCATAAATCAGTTTAGAATTACCCTGAAGTTGAATCAAGATCATGGGAGTTATGATGAAGAAGTTATCCCACTTTTAACCGAAGTGATTCCAGTTTATCTTGTTTGGAGAGTTGGCATTTTTTTCTTGATACTAATAAAACCAGAACGAATCACGATGTAAGAAGCTTGATTTGGACTCATAATTAAGTTTAGAATCACCCTGAAGTTGAATCAAGATCATAGGAAATATGATGGAGAAGTTATCCCACTTTTAACCGAAGTGACTCCAATTTACCTTGTTTGGAGAGTTGGCAATTTCTTCTTGATTCCAATCAAACCAGAATTAATCAAGATGTAAGAAGCTTGATTTGGACTCATAAATCAGTGAAGAATCATCCTGAAGTTGAATCAATATCATTGGACTTATGATGAAGAAGTTATTCCACTTTTAACCGAAGTGATTCCAGTTTACCCGTTTGGAGATTGTACAATTTCTTCTTGATATAAATAAAACAAGAATGAATCACGATGTAAGAAGCTTGATTTGTACCCATAAATCAGTGTAGAATCACCCTGAAGTTGAATCAAGATCATAGGAGTTATGATCAAGATGTTATCCCACTTTTAACCGAAGTGATTTCAATTTGCCCTGTTTGGAGAGTTTGCAATTTCTTCTTGATTCTAATCTAACCATAATGAATAAAGATGTAAGAATCTTGATTTGGACTCATAAATCAGTGGATAGTCACACTGAAGTTGAATCAATATCATAGGAGTTATGATGAAGAAGTTATCCCACTTTTAACCGAAGTGAATCCAGTTTACCCTGTTTGGAGATTTGGCAATTTCTTCTTGATACTAATAAAACCAGAATGAATCACGACGTAAGAAGCTTGATTTGGACTCATAAATCAGTGTAGAATTACCCTGAAGGTGAATCAAGATCATGGGAGTTATGATGAAGAAGTTATCCCACTTTTAACCGAAGTGATTCCAGTTACCATGTTTGGAGAGTTGGCAATTTTTTCTTCATACTAATAAAACCAGAACGAATCACGATGTAAGAAGCTTAATTTGGACTCATAATTAAGTTTAGAATCACCCTGACGTTGAATCAAGATCGTAGGAGTTAGATGGAGAAGTTATCCCACTTTTAACCAAAGTGACTCCAATTTACCTTGTTTGGAGATTTGACAATTTCTTCTTGATTCTAATCAAACCAGAATTAATCAAGATGTAAGAAGCTTAATTTGGACTGATAAATCAGTGCAGAATCATCCTGAAGTTGAATCAGTATCATTGGACTTATGATGAAGAAAGTATCCCACTTTTAACCGAAGTGATCCCAGTTTGCCCTGTTTTGAGATTTGGCAATTTCTTCTTGATACTAATAAAACCAGAATGAATCACGATGTAAGAAGCTTGATTTGGACTCATAAATCAATGTAGAATCACCCTGAAGTTGAATCAAGATCATAGGAGTTATGATGAAGAAGTTATCCCACTTTTAACCGAAGTGATTCCAGTTACCATGTTTGGAGAGTTGGCAATTTTTTCTTCATACTAATAAAACCAGAACGAATCACGATGTAAGAAGCTTAATTTGGACTCATAATTAAGTTTAGAATCACCCTGACGTTGAATCAAGATCGTAGGAGTTAGATGGAGAAGTTATCCCACTTTTAACCAAAGTGACTCCAATTTACCTTGTTTGGAGATTTGACAATTTCTTCTTGATTCTAATCAAACCAGAATTAATCAAGATGTAAGAAGCTTAATTTGTACTGATAAATCAGTGCAGAATCATCCTGAAGTTGAATCAGTATCATTGGACTTATGATGAAGAAGTTATTCCACTTTTAACCGAAGTGATTCCAATTTACCCTGTTTGGAGATTTGGCAATTTCTTCTTGATTCTAATCAAACAAGAAAGAATCACGATGTAAGAATCTTGATTTGGAATCATAAATCAGTTTAGAATCACTCTTAATTTGAATCAAGATCATAGGAGTTATGATGAAGAAGTTATCCCACTTTTAACCGAAGTGATTCCAGTTTACCATGTTTGGAGATTTCGCAATTTCTTCTTGATTCTAATCAAAACAGAATGAATCAAGATATAAGAAGCTTGATTTGGACTCATAAATCAGTGTAGAATCATCCTGAAGTTGAATAAAGATCATAGGAGTTATGATGAAGAAGTTATCCCACTTTTAACCGAAGTGATTCCAGTTTGCCCTGTTTGGAGATTTGGCAATTTCTTCTTGATTCTAATCAAACCAGAATGAATCAATATGTGAGAAGCTTGATTTGGACTCATAAATCAGTGTAGAATCACCCTGAAGTTGAATCAATATCATTGGAGTTATGATGAAGAAAGTATCCCACTTTTAACCGAAGTGATCCCAGTTTGCCCTGTTTTGAGATTTGGCAATTTCTTCTTGATAATGATAAAACCAAAATGAATCACGATGTAAGAAGCTTGATTTGGACTCATAAATCAGTTTAGAATTACCCTAAAGTTGAATCAAGATCATGGGAGTTATGATGAAGAAGTTATCCCACTTTTAACCGAAGTGATTCCAGTTTACCTTGTTTGGAGAGTTGGCAATTTTTTCTTGATACTAATAAAACCAGAACGAATCACGATGTAAGAAGCTTGATTTGGACTCATAATTAAGTTTAGAATCACCCTGAAGTTGAATCAAGATCATAGGAAATATGATGGAGAAGTTATCCCACTTTTAACCGAAGTGACTCCAATTTACCTTGTTTGGAGAGTTGGCAATAGCTTCTTGATTCTAATCAAACCAGAATAAATCAAGATGTAAGAAGCTTGATTTGGACTCATAAATCAGTGAAGAATCATCCCGAAGTTGAATCAATATCATTGGACTTATGATGAAGAAGTTATTCCACTTTTAACCGAATTGATTCCAGTTTACCCGTTTGGAGATTTGACAATTTCTTCTTGATATAAAAAAAACAAGAATGAATCACGATGTAAGAGGCTTGATTTGTACTCATAAATCAGTGTAGAATCACCCTGAAGTTGAATCAAGATCATATGAGTTATGATGAAGAAGTCATCCCACTTTTAACCGAAGTGATTTCAGTTTGTCCTGTTTGGAGAGTTTGTAATTTCTTCTTGATTCTAATCAAACCATAATGAATAAAGATGTAAGAATCTTGATTTGGACTCATTAATCAGTGGATAATCACCCTGAAGTTGAATCAATATCATAGGAGTTATGATGAAGAAGTTATCCCACTTTTAACCGCAGTGAATCCAGTTTACCCTGTTTGGAGATTTGGCAATTTCTTCTTGATACTAATAAAACCAGAATGAATCACGACTTAAGAAGCTTGATTTGTATTCATAAATCAGTGTATAATTACCCTGAAGGTGAATCAAGATCATGGGAGTTATGATGAAGAAGTTATCCCACTTTTAACCGAAGTGATTCCAGTTTACCCTGTTTGGAGAGTTGGCAATTTTTTCTTCATACTAATAAAACCAGAACGAATCACGATGTAAGAAGCTTGATTTGGACTCATAATTAAGTTTAGAATCACGCTGAAGTTGAATCAAGATCGTAGGAGTTATGATGGAGAAGTTATCCCACTTTTAACCAAAGTGACTCCAATTTACCTTGTTTGGAGATTTGGCAATTTCTTCCTTATTCTAATCAAACCAGAATTAATCAAGATGTAAGAATCTTAATTTGGACTCATAAATCAGTGCAGAATCATCCTGAATTTGAATCAATATCATTGAACTTATGATGAAGAAGTTATTCCACTTTTAACCGAAGTGATTCCAGTTTACCCTGTTTGGAGATTTGGCAATTTCTTCTTGATTCTAATCAAACAAGAATGAATCACGATGTAAGAATCTTGATTTGAAATCATAAATTAGTTTAGAATCACCCTGAAGTTGAATCAAGATCATAGGAGTTATGATGAAGAATTTATCCCACTTTTACCGAAGTGATTCCAGTTTACCCTGTTTGGAGATTTCGCAATTTCTTCTTGATTCTAATCAAAACAGAATGAATCAAGATATAAGAAGCTTGATTTGGACTCATAAATCAGTGTAGAATCATCCTGAAGTTGAATCAAGATCATAGGAGTTATGATGAAGAAGTTATCCCACTTTTAACCGAAGTGACTCCAGT
The DNA here is from genome assembly GCA_905132885.1 of Moricandia moricandioides. Classification (NCBI taxonomy): domain Eukaryota; kingdom Viridiplantae; phylum Streptophyta; class Magnoliopsida; order Brassicales; family Brassicaceae; genus Moricandia; species Moricandia moricandioides. The sequence continues at coordinate 37,391 of CAJHQQ010001630.1, forward strand.
TTACCCTGTTTGGAGATTTGGCAATTTCTTCTTGATTCTAATCAAACCAGAATGAATCAAGATGTGAGAAGATTAATTTGGACCCATAAATCAGTGTAGAATCATCCTGAAGTTGAATCAATATCATTGGAGTTATGATGAAGAAAGTATCCCACTTTTAACCGAAGTGATCCCAGTTTGCCCTGTTTTGAGATTTTGCAATTTCTTCTTGTTAATAATAAAACCAAAATTAATCACGATGTAAGAAGCTTTATTTGGACTCATAAATCAGTTTAGAATTACCCTAAAGTTGAATCAAGATCATGGGAGTTATGATGAAGTAGTTATCCCACTTTTAACCGAAGTGATTCCAGTTTACCTTGTTTGGAGAGTTGGCAATTTTTTCTTGATACTAATAAAACCAGAACGAATCACGATGTAAGAAGCTTGATTTGGACTCATAATTAAGTTTAGAATCACCCTGAAGTTGAATCAAGATCATAGGAAATATGATGGAGAAGTTATCCCACTTTTAACCGAAGTGACTCCAATTTACCTTGTTTGGAGAGTTGGCAATTTCTTCTTGATTCTAATCAAACCAGAATTAATCAAGATGTAAGAAGCTTGATTTGGAATCATAAATCAGTGCAGAATCATCCTGAAGTTGAATCAATATCATTGGACTTATGATGAAGAAGTTATTCCACTTTTAACCGAAGTGATTCCAGTTTACCCGTTTGGAGATTGTACAATTTCTTCTTGATATAAATAAAACAAGAATGAATCACGATGTAAGAAGCTTGATTTGTACTCATAAATCAGTGTAGAATCACCCTGAAGTTGAATCAAGATCATAGGAGTTATGATGAAGAAGTTATCCCACTTTTAACCGAAGTGATTTCAGTTTGTCCTGTTTGGAGAGTTTGCAATTTCTTCTTGATTCTAATCAAACCATAATTAATAAAGATGTAAGAATCTTGATTTGGACTCATAAATCAGTGGATAATCACCCTGAAGTTGAATCAATATCATAGGAGTTATGATGAATAAGTTATACCACTTTTAACCGAAGTGAATCCAGTTTACCCTGTTTGGAGATTTGGCAATTTCTTCTTGATACTAATAAAACCAGAATGAATCACGACGTAAGAAGCTTTATTTGGACTCATAAATCAGTGTAGAATTACCCTGAAGGTGAATCAAGATCATGGGAGTTATGATGAAGAAGTTATCCCACTTTTAACCGAAGTGATTCCAGTTTACCCTGTTTGGAGAGTTGGCAATTTTTTCTTCATACTAATAAAACCAGAACGAATCACGATGTAAGAAGCTTGATTTGGACTCATAATTAAGTTTAGAATCACGCTGAAGTTGAATCAAGATCGTAGGAGTTATGATGGAGAAGTTATCCCACTTTTAACCAAAGTGACTTTAATTTACCTTGTTTGGAGATCTGGCAATTTCTTCTTGATTCTAATCAAACCAGAATTAATCAAGATGTAAGAAGCTTAATTTGGACTAATAAATCAGTGCAGAATCATCCTGTAGTTGAATCAATATCATTGGACTTATGATGAAGAAGTTATTCCACTTTTAACCGAAGTGATTCCAGTTTACCCTGTTTGGAGATTTGGCAATTTCTTCTTGATTCTAATCAAACAAGAATGAATCACGATGTAAGAATCTTGATTTGGAATCATAAATCAGTTTAGAATCACCCTGAAGTTGAATCAAGATCATAGGAGTTATGATGAAGAAGTTATCCCACTTTTAACCAAAGTGATTCCAGTTTACCCTGTTTGGAGATTTCGCAATTTCTTCTGGATTCTAATCAAAACAGAATGAATCAAGATATAAGAATCTTGATTTGGACTCATAAATCAGTGTAGAATCATCCTGAAGTTGAATCAATATCATTGGAGTTATGATGAAGACGTTATCTCACATTTAACCGAAGTGATTCCAGTTTATCCTTTTTGGAGATTTGGCAATTTCTTCTTGATATAAATAAAACCAGAATGAATCACGATGTAAGAAGCTTGATTTGTACTCATAAATCAGTGTAGAATCACCCTGAAGTTGAATCAAGATCATAGGAGTTATGATGAAGAAGTTATCCCACTTTTAACCGAAGTGACTCCAGTTTACCCTGTTTGGAGATTTCGTAATTTCTTCTTGATTCTAATCAAACCAGAATGAATCAAGATTTAAGAAGCTTGATTTGGACTCATAAATAAGTATAGAATCACCCTGAAGTTGAATCAAGATCATAGGAGTTATGATGAAGAAGTTATCCCACTTTTAACCGAATTGATTCCAGTTTGCCCTGTTTGGAGAGTTTGCAATTTCTTCTTGATTCTAATCAAACCATAATGAATAAAGATGTAATAATCTTGATTTGGACTCATAATTAAGTTTAGAATCACCCTGAAGTTGAATCAAAATCATAGGAGTTATGATGGAGAAGTTATCCCACTTTTAACCGAAGTGACTCCAATTTACCTTGTTTGGAGATTTGGCAATTTCTTCTTGATTCTAATCAAAACAGAATTAATCAAGAAGTAAGAAGCTTGATTTGGACTCATAAATCAGTTTAGAATCACCCTGAAGTTTAATCAAGATCATAGGAGTTATGATGAAGAAGTTATCCCACTTTTAACCGAAGTGACTCCAGTTTATCCTGTTTGGAGATTTGGCAATTTCTTCTTGATTCTAATCAAACCAAAATGAATCAAGATGTGAGAAGCTTGATTTGGAAACATAAATCAGTGTAGAATCATCCTGAAGTTGAATCAATATCATTGGAGTTATGATGAAGAAAGTATCCCACTTTTAACCGAAGTGATCCCAGTTTGCCCTATTTTGAGATTTGGCAATTTCTTCTTGATAGTAATAAAACCAGAATGAATCACGATGTAAGAAGCTTGATTTGGACTCATAAATCAGTGTAGAATTACCCTGAAGTTGAATCAAGATCATGGGAGTTATGATGAAGAAGTTATCCCACTTTTAACCGAAGTGATTCCAGTTTACCTTGTTTGGAGAGGTGGCAATTTTTTCTTGATACTACTAAAACCAGAACGAATCACGATGTAAGAAGCTTTATTTGGACTCATAATTAAGTTTAGAATCACCCTGAAGTTGAATCAAGATCATAGGAGTTATGATGGAGAAGTTATCCCACTTTTAACCGAAGTGACTCCAATTTACCTTGTTTGGAGATTTGGCAATTTCTTCTTCATTCTAATCAAACAAGAATTAATCAAGATGTAAGAATATTGATTTGGACTCATAAATCAGTGCAGAATCATCCTGAAGTTGAATCAATATCATTGGACTTATGATGAACAAGTTATTCCACTTTTAACCGAAGTGATTCTAGTTTAACCTGTTTGGAGATTTGACAATTTCTTCTTGATATAAATAAAACAAGAATGAATCACGATGTAAGAAGCTTGATTTGTACTCATAAATCAGTGTAGAATCACCCTGAAGTTGAATCAAGATCATAGGAGTTATGATGAAGAAGTTATCCCACTTTTAACCGAAGTGATTCCAGTTTACCCTGTTTGGAGATTTGGCAATTTCTTCTTGATTCTAATCAAACCAGAATTAATCAAGATGTAAGAAGCTTGATTTTGACTCATAAATCAGTGTCGAATCATCCTGAAGTTGAATCAATATCATTGGAGTTATGATGAAGAAAGTATCTCACTTTTAACTGAAGTGATTCCAGTTTGCCCTGTTTTGAGATTTGGCAATTTCTTCTTCATACTAATAAAACCAGAATGAATCACGATGTAAGAAGCTTGATTTGGACTCATAAATCAGTGTAGAATTACCCTGAAGGTGAATCAAGATCATGGGAGTTATGATGAAGAAGTTATCCCACTTTTAACCGAAGTGATTCCAGTTTACCATGTTTTGAGAGTTGGCAATTTTTTCTTCATACTAATAAAACCAGAACGAATCACGATGCAAGAAGCTTGATTTGGACTCATAATTTAAGTTTAGAATCACCATGAAGTTGAATAAAGATCGTAGGAGTTATGATGGAGAAGTTATCCCACTTTTAACCGAAGTGACTCCAATTTACCTTGTTTGGAGATTTGGCAATTTCTTCTTGATTCTAATCAAACCAGAATTCATCAAGATGTAAGAAGCTTGATTTGGACTCATAAATCAGTGCAGAATCATCCTGAATTTGAATCAATATCATGGGAGTTATGATGAAGAAGTTATTCCACTTTTAACCGAAGTGATTCCAGTTTACCCTGTTTGGAGATTTGGCAATTTCTTCTTGATTTTAATCAAACCAGAGTGAATCACGAAGTAAGAATCTTTATTTGGAATCATAAATCAGTTTAGAATCACCCTGAAGTTGAATCAAGATCATAGGAGTTATGATGAAGAAGTTATCCCACTTTTAACCGAAGTGATTCCAGTTTACCCTGTTTGGAGATTTCGCAATTTCTTCTTGATTCTAATCAAACCAGAATGAATCAAGATGTAAGAAGCTTGATTTGGACTCATAAATCAGTGTAGAATCATCCTGAAGTTGAATCAATATCATTGGAGTTATGATGAAGACGTTATCTCACTTTTAACCGAAGTGATTCCAGTTTACCCTGTTTGGAGATTTGGAAATTTCTTCTTGATATAAATACAACCAGAATGAATCACGAAGTAAGAAGCTTGATTTGTACTCATAAATAAGTGTAGAATCACCCTGAAGCTGAATCAAGATCATAGGAGTTATGATGAAGAAGTTATCCCACTTTTAACTGAAGTTACTCCAGTTTACCATGTTTGGAGATTTCGTAATTTCTTCTTGATTCTAATCAAACCAGAATGAATCAAGATGTAAGAATCTTGATTTTGACTCATAAACCAGTGTCGAATCATCCTGAAGTTGAATCAATATCATTGGAGTTATGATGAAGAAAGTATCCCACTTTTAATCGAAGTGATTCCAGTTTGCCCTGTTTTGAGATTTGGCAATTTCTTCTTGATACTAATAAAACCAGAATGAATCATGATGTAAGAAGCTTTATTTGGACTCATAAATCAGTGTAGAATCACCCTGAAGTTGAATCAATGTCATAGGAGTTATGATGAAGAAGTTATCCCACTTTTAACCGAAGTGATTCAAGTTTGCCCTGTTTGGAGAGTTTGCAATTTCTTCTTGATTCTAATCAAACCATAATGAATAAAGATGTAAGAATCTTGATTTGGACTCATAAATCAGTGGATAATCACCCTGAAGTTGAATCAATATCATAGTAGTTATGATGAAGAAGTTATCCCACTTTTAACCGAAGTGAATCCAGTTTACCCTGTTTGGAGATTTGGCAATTTCTTCTTGATATAAATAAAACAAGAATGAATCACGATGTAAGAAGCTTGATTTGGACTCATAATTAAGTTTAGAATCACCCTGAAGTTTAATCAAGATCATAGGAGTTATGATGGAGAAGTTATCCACTTTAACCGAAGTGACTCCAATTTACCTTGTTTGGAGATTTGGCAATTTATTCTTGATTCTAATCAAACCAGAATTAATCAAGATGTAAGAAGCTTGATTTGGACTCATAAATCAGTGCAGAATCATCCTGAAGTTGAATCAATATCATTGGAGTTATGATGAAGAAAGTATCCCACTTTTAACCGAAGTGATTCCAGTTTGCCCTGTTTTGAGATTTGGCAATTTCTTCTTGATACCAATAAACCAGAATGAATCATGATGTAAGAAGCTTGATTTGGACTCATAAATCAGTGTAGAATCACCCTGAAGTTGAATCAAGATCATAGGGGTTATGATGAAGAAGTTATCCCACTTTTAACCGAAGTGATTCCAGTTTGCCCTGTTTGGAGAGTTTGCAATTTCTTCTTGATTCTAATCAAACCATAATGAATAAAGATGTAAGAATATTGATTTGGACTCATAAATCAGTGGATGATCACCCTGAAGTTGAATCAATATCATAGTAGTTATGTTGAAGAAGTTTTCCCACTTTTACCCGAAGTGAATCCAGTTTATCCTGTTTGGAGATTTGGCAATTTCTTCTTGATATAAATAAAAAAAGAATGAATCACGATGTAAGAAGCTTGATTTGGACTCATAATTAAGTTTAGAATCACCCTGAAGTTGAATCAAGATCAAAGGAGTTATGATGGAGAAGTTATCCACTTTTAACCGAAGTGACTCCAATTTACCTTGTTTGGAGATTTGGCAATTTATTCTTGATTCTAATCAAACCAGAATTAATCAAGATGTAAGAAGCTTGATTTGGATTCATAAATCAGTGCAGAATCATCCTGAAGTTGAATCAATATCATTGGAATTATGATGAAGAAGTTATTCCACTTTTAACCGAAGTGATTCCAGTTTACCCTGTTTGGAGATTTGACAATTTCTTCTTGATATAAATAAAACAAGAATGAATCACGATGTAAGAAGCTTGAATTGTACTCATAAATCAGTGTAGAATCACCCTGAAGTTGAATCAAGATCATAGGAGTTATGATGAAGAACTTATCCCACTTTTAACCGAAGTGTCTCCAGTTTACCCTGTTTGGAGATTTGGCAATTTGCTCTTGATTCTAATCAAACCATAATTAATCAAGATGTAAGAAGCTTTATTTTGACTCATAAATCAGTGTCGAATCATCCTGAAGTTGAATCAATATCATTGGAGTTATGATGAAGAAGTTATCAGACTTTTAACCGAAGTGATTCTAGTTTACCCTGTTTTGAAATTTGGCAATTTCTTCTTGATTCTAATAAAAACAGAATGAATCATGATGTAAGAAGCTTGATTTGGACTCATAAATCAGTGTAGAATTACCCTGAAGTTGAATCAAGATCATAGGAGTTATGATGAAGAAGTTATCTCACTTTTAACCGAAGTGATTCCAGTTTGCCATGTTTGGAGAGTTTGCAATTTCTTCTTGATTCTAATCAAACCATAATGAATAAAGATGTAAGAATCTTGATTTGGACTCATAAATAAGTGGATAATAACCCTAAAGTTGAATCAATATCATAGTAGTTATGATGAAGAAGTTATCCCACTTTTAACCGAAGTGAATCCAGTTTACCCTGTTTGGGGATTTGGCAATTTCTTTTTGATATAAATAAAAAAAGAATGAATCAAGATGTAAGAAGCTTGATTTGTACTCATAAATCAGTGTAGAATCATCCTGAAGTTGAATCAAGATCATAGGAGTTATGATGAAGAACTTATCCCACTTTTAACCGAAGTGATTCCAGTTTACCCTGTTTGGAGATTTGGCAATTTCTTCTTGATACAAATAAAACCATAATGAATCACGATGAAAGAAGCTTGATTTGGAATCATAAATCATTTTAGAATCACCCTGAATTTGAATCAAGATCATAGGAGTTATGATGAAGAAGTTATCCCACTTTTAACGAAGTGACTCCAGTTTACCCTGTTTGGAGATTTGGCAATTTCTTCTTGATTCTAATCAAAACAGAATTAATCAAGATGTAAGAAGCTTGATTTGGACTCATAAATCAGATTAGAATCACCCTGAAGTTGAATCAAGATCATAGGAGGTATGACGAAGAAGTTATCCTACTTTTAACCGAAGTGACTCCAGTTTACCCTGTTTGGAGATTTGGTAATTTCTTCTTGATTCTAATCAAACCAGAATGAATCAAGATGTAAGAAGCTTGATTTGGACTCATAAATCAGTGTAGAATCACCCTGAAGTTGAATCAAGATCATAGGAGTTATGATGAAGAACTTATCCCACTTTTAACCGAAGTGATTCCAGTTTGCCTTGTTTGGAGAGTTGCCCTGTTTGGAGAGTTTGAAATTTCTTCTTGATACTAATAAAACCAGATTGAATGACGATATAAGAAGCTTGATTTCGACTCATAAATTAGTGTAGAATCACCCTGAAGTTGAATCAAGATCATAGGAGTTATGATGAAGAAGTTATCCCACTTTTAACCGAAGTGACTCCAGTTTACCCTGTTTGGAGATTTCGCAATTTCTTCTTGATTGTAATCAAAACAGAATGAATCAAGATTTAACAAGCTTGATTTGGACTCATAAATCAGTGCAGAATCATCTTGAAGTTAAATCAATATCATTGGACTTATGATGAAGAAGTTATCCCACTTTTAACCGAAGTGATTCCAGTTTGTCCTGTTTGGAGAGTTGGCGATTTCTTCTTGATACTAATAAAACCAGAACAAATCACGATTTAAGAAGCTTTATTTGGACACATAAATAAGTTTAGAATCACTCTGAAGTTGAATCAAGATCATAGGAGTTATGATGAAGAAGTTATCCCACTTTTAACCGAAGTGACTCTAGTTTACCCTGTTTGGAGATTTGGCAATTTCTTCTTGATTCTAATCAAAGCAGAATGAATCAAGATGTAAGAAGCTTGATTTGGACTCATAAATCAGTGTCGAATCATCCTGAAGTTGAATCAATATTATTGGAGTTATGATGAAGAAGTTATCCCACTTTTAACCGAAGTGATTCCAGTTTGCCCTGTTTGGAGATTTGGCAATTTTTTCTTGATACTAATAAAACCAGAATGAATCACGCTGTAAGAAGCTTGATTTGGACTCATAAATCAGTGTCGAATCACCCTGAAGTTGACTCAAGATCATAGGAGTTATGATGAAGAAGTTATCCCACTTTTAACCGAAGTGATTCCAGTTTGCCCTGTTTGGAGAGTTGGCAATTTATTCTTGATACTAATAAAACCAGAATGAATCATGATGTAAGAATCTTGATTTGGAATCATAAATCAGTGTAGAATCATCGTGAAGTTGAATCAATATCATTGGACTTATGATGAAGAAGGTATCCCACTTTTAACCGAAGTGATTCCAGTTTTTCCTATTTGGAGATTTGCCAATTTCTTCTTGATACTAATAAAACCAGAATGAATCACGATGTAAGAAGCTTGATTTGGACTCATTATTCAGTGTAGAATCACCCTGAAGTTGAATCAATGTCATTGGAGTTATGATGAAGAAGTTATCCCACTTTTAGCCGAAGTGATTCCAGTTTGCCCTGTTCGGAGATTTAGACTATAGAAGTTTACATTTTCATTTCATTTCATTTAAAAGCTTATGTTAAACTCTAGTTTCCTTTTTTGGTCATTGTCGAAACCCTAGAGAGTATGTCTCTGGTTTCTTCTTTAAAGAGGTCTCTACACCCTCTTGTACTCATCCAGCTTTTTAATAAATAAGTTTCATTCTCCTTGACGGCTCTCTCTCTCTCTAGAAAGTGTGTCGAGTTCTGGTGTGTAGTATCCAGAGACCTAAGGGTGTCTAATTTGGTGTGTCATATCCGAGTTATTCATCTAGGAGTATCAAGAGATCATTCATCCCTCTTGTGTCACCATTCAATCCACAAACCTTGAAGAACTTGAGTCCCTGATTCGTTCTTGCAAGGATCTATCCATTCCCATCAACCAAAGAGCATCCTAGGGACGCATCAAGATTTGGCAATTTCTTCATTTGATATATCTGTTCCGGGTTAATATGTGGTAAATGATTTTTGGATAATTCATTGTTTAAAGATGAAATTTTTGTTACAATTTCTCTTGAATTAATTGTTGATGCAGATGTAGATGCTTGTTTAGATTTAAACAATTTACTAAAGGATGATGCCATCGAAATCTAATTCACGTACATACTAAACTTAAAGACTTACCGGCTTCGAGTTTGACACAACTAGAACTTACCAACGGGTTCACTGCATTTCTAGGACTTACCACCGGGAACGTAACTAAACAGGGTACGGGTTTAGGTTTAGAGGGTAGATGTTTAGAGGGTAGATTTCGATTTTTTGAAAATGGTTTTTAGAAAATCGTAAAACCTTTTTTAAAATTGATCGTTTTAGCCTGATACCAGAAAATTACAAAGTTTCCCCGATACTGCTGTCACACCGTATTAACGGATAGTCAGAGTTTCTTGGATTCGGGTTGCTATAAATTTAGCTAGACTTTGTATTTTGAAAGCGTAATTTGATTTAAAACTTTGTTTTATTTATAATGAAGATTTTTGATTACAAGATATTTGAGACTTACAAAATTAAAAGGAATTACAAAGGTGATGAGAGTAGAGAGGTTTTTAGAGTGAGAATTTTTTAGAGTGAGAGAGCTTGAGAGAACATCTGATTTCAAATCTGCTTATTCAATAAAAGAACATGAACAAACCATATCTCTTCAACATGAATTTGAAGAAATTAAATTATTATCATCACTAGCCTTAGATAAATATAAGCAAAAAGGTTTTAATTACATTCATTTTGGACTTATTCAAATTGCTCTTAAACCTTTATCAAGAACTGGAATAGATCAACCTGTATTAATGCTTTTAAGAGATAAAACGTTACTGAAATTTGAAGACTCACTTTTAGGAGTAGTACAAACTAATCTATGCAATGGAGCTGTCTACTTTAATTGTGCACCTAATTTTCAGGTAAGCCTTCATGATCAAACAATTCTCAATACTTTAGTATTAAATATTCATTTACCAGAGTTAAAATTCCAAAATGAAAGACATGGCTACTTGTTACTTTATCGAATATATTTCAAACAAACAAACTCTGAATTTAATCCAAGATGTTTATTACAAGATGATAAAGGAGAAACAACTATATTATCCGTGCATAGTAAAGATACACATGTATCTACTTATGCTCCTAAACAATTAAATTGGAATGAAATAACTATCCCAGAACAATGGAAAATAAGTGATTCCCAACCACTTAGAAATTTTGAACAAAGAAGTATTCAAAAAATAATTGAACAACGAGATGGTAAAATATTATTACAATTTGGATCATATAGAGATCCTATTCCACCTAGAATTAGTTCATATCATTCAAGAAGTTCATTTTCTGAATATAGACCAACATATTCTGATTTTCAGACTAAACAATCTAGTGCTGATTCAGAAGCTGAAAGCTCAAAAACTAATCAAGAGAATTTAGTAAAATTCGAAACACCTATTGCAGAACCTGAAAGAAAATCTTATCCAACATCTCCAACTCCAACTGATTTCCAATCAATAAATGTTATCAGTAGAGAATTTAAAATAGATAAAGATTTTCTAAAAGAAGAATTTTATTCAATATCAAATGAAGAAAAACGAAACTGGTATTTTAATAAATATTCTAAAGAACAAACAATAGAATTTAGAGAAAAATGGTACGAATTTATACAAGAAAAAGAAATTAATATACCATTCTTTACCTGGTTAGAGTTATATTTATCTAATAAAAATATAAACTATCCATTTAAAGAAATTAATACAAATATTAGTCTATCACAAGTATGGGAAAAAACTGATGGCAATAAAATAAAATCAGTTCATCCGCCGTTAACAGAAATAAAAATAGAAACTTCTCAAAGAAAACTGATAGCAACCCCTTTCAAAACAGGAGCTAATTTAAATAATAATGAAACAGCAACCAAAGCAGAAATAAAAGAAATTTATCAACAAAATAATTATCATTCCCAAATATTACACACAATAGCAAAACAAATAGATCACATAGATAATAAACTAGAAGATAATGAACCACAAAATCCATTCTCTTCAACATCAAAACCATTTATAACAGTCCCAAAAATGGATATTAAACTTCAAAACAATGAAGTTTTAAAATCAATAGCTAATAGACTAGATAATATAGATAGAGGAAAAGGAATTAACATCATTGAAGAAGAAGAAGAAAGTAATCAAGATTCAGAATCTGATATTCAAGAAATAAATAAAATAAGAAATAATTTTAGATCAAAGAAACCTTATTATAAAAAACATACTCCACCTGATTTACTATTTGAAGAAAATAAATATAAAACCAGTAATTATACCGGTGACGGAATAAATATGTGGGATTTAGATGGTTTATCAGAATACGAAACATTAAAACTAGTACAAGAAATGACTATGGCTGCTGCAGCCTATAAAGGAAAAGAATTTACTGATAAACAAGCATGTGGATTATTAATAACAGGATTTAATGGAGCTTTAAGATATTGGTGGGATAATTCACTAAGTGAATACGAAAGACAAGCAATAATAAACCACAAAGAAACAATTATAAAACAAGAAAATGATTTTTATGAAGAAGTAGAAAAAGAAAACGCTGTAGAAGTACTAATTCATACTATAACTATGCATTTTATAGGTAATCCAACAGAAGAACTAGAAAGTAAAAAATTAATATTAACCAATTTAAGATGTCCAACACTAGGAGACTTCAAATGGTATAAAGACGTATTTTTAGCAAATATATTTCTAAGAAACGATTGTAATCAACCATTTTGGAAAGAAAGGTTTGTCATGGGACTACCTTCTTTCTTTGCAGAACGAGTAATCAACAAATTAAAAGAATACGCAGGCGGTAGACAATTCGACTGGAATTCTATAACGTACGGTCAATTATTTGCATTCATCAAAAAAGAAGGATTAACAATTTGTCAAGAACAAAAAGAGAAAAAAAGAGAAAAAAATGAAAAATTCAGAATTAAGCAAAATATGGGAGAATTTTGTAAACAATATGGTTATGAAAAACTAAACCCACCTTCTAGACAAAAACATAGACATAACAAATCTCATAAACATTTTTCAAAAAGAAAACATTATCACAAAGAAAAACAATTTGATAAAAAGGAACAATATTACTCAAAAAATAAAAAATATAAAAACAAAAATACAAATAAACAAAATATAGTTTGTTGGAATTGTAAAAGACCTGGTCACAGGTCTACTGAATGTAAAATGAAGAAAAAAATTAACGAAATTTTCCAAGATCAACCAGATATGCAAGAAAAATTTACTAAATTATTGATATCCGAAACAGAAACATCTTCGGACAACGAAAGCATTTACTCAATAAACGAAATCGAAAACTCTAGTGATTCATCCTCAGAATCTCAAGAGTACTCCGATAATTTATGTGCATGTAAACAAATAAATGTTATAACAAAAAATGATAAACAAATTTTACTAGAAATTATAGACAAAATAGAAGACCCAGAAGTTAAAAAAGAATATCTGTTAAAATTAAAGGAAATCGTAACAAAAGAAGAAAAATTTACTAATCCTGAGACTTATAATCTAAATAGAATACTTGAAAAATATCCAACGCAAAGTCTGTTTAAACAAATTACTACTGGAGAATTACAAACAGAAGTTAAACAATTAAAGACCCAAATCAAAGAATTACAGACAATCGTTAATCAACAAGCTCTAAAACAATTAGAATTCGATGCTAAATTAGCACTCATTCAAAATAAACCTTCATCTAGTAAAATAAACGAAACTCCATTACAAGAACCATTAAACGTATCACAAGAAAACTATATTCAAAACATTGAAAAATTTAAATACCAAAAATGGTATATAAAAATAACTTTGCATGTAGGAAAAGATTTTAAAATTAACACAATCGCACTCCTAGACACAGGGGCAGACCTAAACTGTATAAGAGAAGGAGTAATACCTTCTAAATATTATGAAAAAACCGCTGAACGATTAAGCGGAGCCGGAGGAAGCAATCTTAAAATAAAATATAAACTACCTTATGCGAAAGTATGCAATAAAGGATATTGTTTTAAAAATCAATTTATACTAGTACAAAATCTGTCACAAGAAGTAATTTTGGGATCCCCATTTATTACTCAAATTTATCCATTTGAAGCAAATGAAATAGGAGTAACCACTAAAATAATGGGAACCAAATTAACATTTGAATTCTTACATCCTATAAAACGAAAAGAAGTCTTAGAACTTCAAGAAAATACTATTCAAAAAACAATAAACTTAATAAAAAGTAAAGAAAATCACATCCAATATTTACAAGAAGAAATTTCTTATAAAAAAATAGAAGAACAACTCCAAACACCTTATGTTCAAAATAAAATCGAAGAAATCAAGAACAAATTAATGGAACAAGTATGTTCAGATCTTCCCAATGCATTTTGGGAAAGAAAACAACATATGGTTGAACTACCCTATATTAAAGAATTTAATGAAAGAAATATTCCAACTAAAGCAAGACCCATTCAAATGAATAAAGAATTACTCGAAACATGTAAACAAGAAATAAATGACTTACTCAAAAAGAAATTAATAAGGTCATCAAAATCACCCTGGAGTTGTGCAGCATTTTATGTAAATAATCAAGCTGAGAAGGAGCGTGGAGTACCACGATTAGTAATCAATTATAAACCATTAAATGATGTTCTACAATGGATTAGATACCCAATACCAAATAAAAGAGATCTATTGAATCGATTATATAATGCAAAAATATTCTCAAAATTCGATATGAAAAGCGGATTTTGGCAAATACAAATATCCGAAAAAGATAAATACAAAACTGCATTCACAGTACCATTTGGACATTACGAATGGAACGTAATGCCTTTTGGATTAAAAAATGCACCAAGTGAATTTCAACATATTATGAATGACATATTCAATAATTATACCAAATTCACAATAGTATACATAGATGATGTATTAGTTTACTCAAACTCAATCGAACAACATATAAAACATTTAGAAACATTCTTTTATACAGTTAAAAAACACGGTTTAGTAATATCAGCAAAGAAAATATCTTTATTCCAAACTAAAATAAGATTTTTAGGTCATAATATATATCAAGGAACTATAGTCCCTATTGCAAGATCAATAGAATTCGCCGATAAATTTCCCGACGAATTAAGAGAAAAAACTCAACTTCAAAGATTTTTAGGATGTCTTAACTATGTAGCAGACTTCCTTCCAAATCTTAGAAAAACTATTCAACCATTATATCAAAGATTACAAAAAAATCCTAAACCTTGGACAGATAAACATACTAATTTAGTCAAACAGGTCAAGCAAAATGTCAAAACCTTACCCTGTCTATCTATCCCACACCCTGAAGCCGATATGATAGTAGAAACAGACGCTTCAGAAGTAGGCTATGGAGGAATCCTTAAGCAAAAACTACCCAATCAAACCAAAGAAGCAATAGTTAGGTTCCATTCCGGAGTTTGGACAGGACCCCAAACCAACTACTCTACTGTTAAAAAAGAAGTTTTGTCAATCGTAAATTGTATTTCAAAATTTCAAGACGATTTAATAAATAAAAAGTTTTTACTTCGCGTCGATTGCAAATCAGCAAAAGAAATTTTACAAAAAGATGTCAAAAACTTGGTTTCAAAACAAATTTTTGCAAGATGGCAAGCAATTTTATCAGTATTTGATTTTGATATTCAATATATAAAAGGAGAAAATAATTCTTTACCTGATTTTTTAACTCGTGAATATTTACAGGGAAAACGTAATCAAGAAAATATTCAACATGGCAGATAAAAAGAAAAGACCAATGACAGCCCTCGACTATATCAAAAACCAACCTCGACTTCAAGACAAACATCTTACTCAAAATACCAACACCTACT
Organism: Moricandia moricandioides; assembly: GCA_905132885.1. Classification (NCBI taxonomy): domain Eukaryota; kingdom Viridiplantae; phylum Streptophyta; class Magnoliopsida; order Brassicales; family Brassicaceae; genus Moricandia; species Moricandia moricandioides. Next base: position 52,838 of record CAJHQQ010001630.1, read on the forward strand.
CGGCCCTTGCGGAGTTTCCACCGTTATCATATGCAAAGGCAGCCAACCCAAACACTGGTCAGCCCTCTTCACAACCAGCGACCCCTACTCAAAAATCCGACTACTACACAAAACCCTACTGCAAACACCTACATACAACCCATTATCCCAAGCCAATAACCCTGAAAGAACTTCAAAGCTATATCAACCGCGTCTTCTACGAAACAAGCCTATGGACAACAGACAATGTAACCAAAAACCAAACCTTCTACGAGTACATTCTAGTAGACTCAATGTCCGCTTCAATTGTACACCATGAAAGCCCAAAAAACCCAGACCAAATTGACTACTCAACATGCAAAATTGTCCGTGTTGCATCTTACCGAGACCTCGGCTTTTCCAACCTTCATACTCAAAAACCCTTCAACACTCCCGGATTCTACATACCCGGATATACCTACACAGATTACCAAAACGCCTTTTTCTATACACTTTTCATTAGACTATTTACCCATTCATGGTTTATCCAATTTCAATTCAATTGTCCCAAAGTCATACCAAACTGGTTCTACGAATGGTGGTACTGGTTTGGTCCAGTTGACCAAATCTATCCAGAACTCATACTCAAAACATCCTTACCCTATTATCAAAAGAAAACACCTCAACCACCTATTCCAATCTTATCAAAGATAGCCTTCCATATCGACATGGGAATTCCATGGATTTTCAGTTGGCACTTCCACCTTACTCAACTACAATCCGACATGCCCATGTCCTTAGTCAAGCAGTTCCGCGTCAAATGGTGGGACAAATACGATCAAGAAAGATGCTCAATCACCAATATTCAAAAATTCTTCACAACCAACAAGGACATTGAAAGATCAGTCACCCAATTATCAAGATCAATTCCAACTCAAGACCAAAGTTTTTAATCAAATTACAAAGTTTTCCCGATACTGATGTCACACCGTATTAACGGATAGTCAGAGTTTCTTGGATTCGGGTTGCTATAAATTTAGCTAGACTTTGTATTTTGAAAGCGTAATTTGATTAAAAACTTTGTTTTTGAATGATATGAACTAATTCTAGGTGGAATAGGATATGAACTAATTCTAGGTGGAATAGGATCTCTATATGATCCAAATTGTAATAATATTTTACCATCTCGTTGTTCAATTATTTTTTGAATACTTCTTTGTTCAAAATTTCTAAGTGGTTGGGAATCACTTATTTTCCATTGTTCTGGGATAGTTATTTCATTCCAATTTAATTGTTTAGGAGCATAAGTAGATACATGTGTATCTTTACTATGCACGGATAATATAGTTGTTTCTCCTTTATCATCTTGTAATAAACATCTTGGATTAAATTCAGAGTTTGTTTGTTTGAAATATATTCGATAAAGTAACAAGTAGCCATGTCTTTCATTTTGGAATTTTAACTCTGGTAAATGAATATTTAATACTAAAGTATTGAGAATTGTTTGATCATGAAGGCTTACCTGAAAATTAGGTGCACAATTAAAGTAGACAGCTCCATTGCATAGATTAGTTTGTACTACTCCTAAAAGTGAGTCTTCAAATTTCAGTAACGTTTTATCTCTTAAAAGCATTAATACAGGTTGATCTATTCTAGTTCTTGATAAAGGTTTAAGAGCAATTTGAATAAGTCCAAAATGAATGTAATTAAAACATTTTTGCTTATATTTATCTAAGGCTAGTGATGATAATAATTTAATTTCTTCAAATTCATGTTGAAGAGATATGGTTTGTTCATGTTCTTTTATTGAATAAGCAGATTTGAAATCAAATGTTCCAATTTGATATATCTGTTCCGGGTTAATATGTGGTAAATGATTTTTGGATAATTCATTGTTTAAAGATGAAATTTTTGTTACAATTTCTCTTGAATTAATTGTTGATGCAGATGTAGATGCTTGTTTAGATTTAAACAATTTTCTAAAGGATGATGTCATCGAAATCTAATTCACGTACATACTAAACTTAAAGACTTACCGGCTTCGAGTTTGACACAACTAGAACTTACCAACGGGTTCACTGCCTTTCTAGGACTTACCACCGGGAACGTAACTAAACAGCGTCTGGCTCGGAGAGGGTTTAGAGGGTAGATGTTTAGAGGGTAGATTTCAATTTTTTGAAAACGGTTTTTAGAAAATCGTAAAACCTTTTTTAAAATTGATCGTTTTGGCCTGATACCAGAAAATTACAAAGTTTCCCCGATACTGCTGTCACACCGTATTAACGGATAGTCAGAGTTTCTTGGATTCGGGTTGCTATAAATTTAGCTAGACTTTGTATTTTGAAAGCGTAATTTGATTAAAAACTTTGTTTTATTTATAATGAAGATTTTTGATTACAAGATATTTGAGACTTACAAAATTAAAAGGGATTACAAAGGTGATGAGAGTAGAGAGGTTTTTAGAGTGAGAATTTTTTAGAGTGAGAGAGCTTGAGAGAACATCTGATGCCTTCTTTGATCCCAGGGCTTGCGTATTTATAGGCGAAGAGGCTTTGTTAATAGTTGAGTACACGTGTCTTCCGTCTAATGGTGCCGACATCGTTATTGCGTCATTGCTTCCGTCACTTCTTCTGACGTCATTGCTTACGTCACTGCTTGCGTCACTGCTTGCGTATTACAATTTTATTTTATACAAATATTTTATAAATGGATATACTCTATATATTATTTTTAGAGTACCTATTATACAATATCATTGGACTTATGATCAAGAAGTTATCCCACTTTTAACCGAAGTGATTCCAGTTTTCCTTGTTTGGAGATTTGGCAAATTATTCTTGATACTAATAAAACCAGAATGAATCACAATGTAAGAAGCTTGATTTGGACTCATTAATCAGTGTAGAATCACCATGAAGTTGAAGCAAGATCATAGGAGTTATGATGAAGAAGTTATCCCACTTTTAACCGAAGTGACTCCAGTATACACTGTTTGGAGATTTGGCAATTTCTTCTTGATTCTAATCAAACCAGAATGAATCAAGATGTAAGAATCTTGATTTGGACTCATAAATCAGTGTAGAATCATCCTGAAGTTGAATCAATATCATTGGACTTATGATCAAGAAGTTATCCCACTTTTAACCAAAGTTATTCCAGTTTACCATGTTTGGAGATATGGCAATTTCTTCTTGATACAAATAAAACTAGAATGAATCACGATTTAAAAAGCTTGATTTGGACTCATAAATCAGTTTAGAATCAGCCTGAATTTGAATCAAAATCATAGGAGTTATGATCAAGACGTTATCCCACTTTTAACTGAAGTGAATCCAGTTTACCCTGTTTGGAGATTTGACAATTTCTTCTTCATTCTAATCAAAACAGAATGAATCAAGATTTAAGAAGCTTTATTTGGACTCATAAATCAGAGTAGAATCATCCTGAATTTGAATCAATATCATTGGAGTTATGATGAAGATCTTATTCCAGTTTTAACCGAAGTGAATCCAGTTTACCCTCTTTGGAGATTTGGCAATTTCTTCTTGATATAAATAAAAAAAGAATGAATCACGATGTAAGAAGCTTGATTTGGACTCATAATTAAGTTTAGAATCACCCTGAAGTTGAATCAAGATCATAGGAAATATGATGGAGAAGTTATCCCACTTTTAACCGAAGTGACTCCAATTTACCTTGTTTGGAGATTTGGCAATTTCTTCTTGATTCTAATCAAACCAGAATGAATCAAGATGTAAGAAGCTTGATTTGGACTCATAAATCAGTGTAAAATCATCCTGAAGTTTAATCAAGATCATAGGAGTTATGATGAAGAAGTTATCCCACTTTTAACCGAAGTGATTCCAGTTTGCCTTGTTTGGAGAGTTGCCCTGTTTGGAGAGTTTGAAATTTCTTCTTGATACTAATAAAACCAGATTGAATGACGATATAAGAAGCTTGATTTCGACTCATAAATTAGTGTAGAATCACCCTGAAGTTGAATCAAGATCATAGGAGTTATGATGAAGAAGTTATCCCACTTTTAACCGAAGTGACTCCAGTTTACCCTGTTTGGAGATTTCGCAATTTCTTCTTGATTGTAATCAAAACAGAATGAATCAAGATTTAAGAAGCTTGATTTGGACTCATAAATCAGTGCATAATCATCTTGAAGTTAAATCAATATCATTGGACTTATGATGAAGAAGTTATCCCACTTTTAACCGAAGTGATTCCAGTTTGTCCTGTTTGGAGAGTTGGCAATTTCTTCTTGATACTAATAAAACCAGAACAAATCACGATTTACGAAGCTTGATTTGGACACATAAATAAGTTTAGAATCACCCTGAAGTTGAATCAAGATCATAGGAGTTATGATGAAGAAGTTATCCCACTTTTAACCGAAGTGACTCTAGTTTACCCTGTTTGGAGATTTGGCAATTTCTTCTTGATTCTAATCAAAGCAGAATGAATCAAGATGTAAGAAGCTTGATTTGGACTCATAAATCAGTGTCGAATCATCCTGAAGTTGAATCAATATTATTGGAGTTATGATGAAGAAAGTATCCCACTTTTAACTAAAGTGATCCCAGTTTGCCATGTTTTGATATTTGGCAATTTCTTCTTGATACTAATAAAACCAGAATGATTCACGATGTAAGAAGCTTGATTTGGACTCATAAATAAGTGTAGAATCACCCTGAAGTTGAATCAAGATCATAGGAGTTATGATGAAGAAGTTATCCCACTTTTAACCGAATTGATTCCAGTTTGCCATGTTTTGAAAGTTTGCAATTTCTTCTTGATTCTAATCAAACCATAATGAATAAAGATGTCAGAATCTTGATTTGGACTTATAAATCAGTGGATAATCACCCTGAAGTTGAATCAATATCATAGGAGTTATGATGAAGAAGTTATCTCACTTTTAACCGAAGTGACTCCAGTTTACCCTGTTTGGAGATTTGGCAATTTCTTCTTGATTCTAATCAAACCATAATGAATCAAGATGTAAGAAGCTTGATTTGAACTCATAGATCAGTGTAGAATCATCCTGAAGTTGAATCAATATTATTGGAGTTATGATGAAGAAAGTATCCCACTTTTAACCGAAATGATCCCAGTTTGCCCTGTTTTGAGATTTGGCAATTTCTTCTTGATACAAATAAAACCAGAATAAATCACGAAGTAAGAAGCTTTATTTGGACTCAAAAATCAGTTTAGAATCACCCTGAAGTTGAATCAAGATCATAAGAGTTATGATGAAGAAGATATCCCACTTTTAACCGAAGTGACTCCAATTTACCTTGTTTGGAGATTTGGCAATTTCTTCTTTATTCTAATCAAACCAGAATGAATCACGATGTAAGAAGTTTGATTTGGACTCATAAATCAGTTTAGAATCACCCTGAAGTTGAATCAAGATCATAGGAGTTATGATGAAGAAGTTATCCCACTTTTAACCAAAGTGACTCCAGTTTACCCTGTTTGGAGATTTGGCAATTTCTTCTTGATTCTAATCAAACCAGAATGAATTAAGATGTAAGAATCTTGATTTGGACTCATAAATCAGTGTCGAATCATCCTGAAGTTGAATCAATATCATTGGAGTTAAGATGAAGAAAGTATCCCACTTTTACCCGAAGTGATCCCAGTTTGCCCTGTTTTGAGATTTGGCAATTTCTTCTTGATACTAATAAAACCAGAATGAATCACGATGTAAGAAGCTTGATTTGGACTCATAAATCAGTGTAGAATGTCTCTGAAGTTGAATCAATATCATTGGAGTTATGATGAAGAAAGTATCCCACTTTTATAAATCAGTTTAGAATCACCCTAAATTTGAATCAAGATCATAGGAGTTATGATGAAGAAGTTATCCCACTTTTAACCGAAGTGACTCCAGTTTACCCTGTTTGGAGATTTGGCAATTTCTTCTTGATTCTAATCAAACCAGAATGAATCAAGATGTAAGAAGCTTGATTTGGAATCATAAATCAGTGTAGAATCATCCTGAAGTTGAATCAATATCATTGGAGTTCTGATGAAGAAAGTATCCCACTTTTAACTAAAGTGATCCCAGTTTGCCCTGTTTTGATATTTGGCAATTTCTTCTTGATACTAATAAAACCAGAATGAATCACGATGTAAGAAGCTTGATTTGGACTCATAAATCAGTGTAGAATCACCCTGAAGTTGAATCAAGATCATAGGAGTTATGATGAAGAAGTTATCTCACTTTTAACCGAATTGATTCCAGTTTGCCCTGTTTGGAGAGTTGACAATTTATTCTTGATATTAATAAATATATAATGAATCACGATGTAAGAAGCTTGATTTGGACTCAAATATCAGTGTAGAATCACCCTGAAGTTGAATCAAGATCATAGGAGTTATGATGAAGAACTTATCCCACTTTTAACCGAAGTGACTCTAGTTTACCCTGTTTGGAGATTTGGCAATTTCTTCTTGATACAAATAAAACCAGAATGAATCACGATGTAAGAAGCTTGATTTGGAATCATAAATCAGTGGATAATCACCCGGAAGTTTAATCAATATCATTGGAGTAATGATGAAGAAAGTATCCCACTTTTATAAATCAGTTTAGAATCACCCTAAATTTGAATCCAGATCATAGGAGTTATGATGAAGAAGTTATCCCACTTTTAACCGAAGTGAATCCAGTTTACCCTGTTTGGAGATTTGGCAATTTTTTCTTGATACTAATAAAATCAGAATGAATCACGATGTAAGAAGCTTGATTTGGACTCATAAATCAGCATAGAATTACCCTAAAGTTGAATCAAGATCATGGGAGTTATGATGAAGAAGTTATCCCACTTTTAACCGAAGTGATTCCACTTTACCCAGTTTGGAGAGTTGGCAATTTTTTCTTCATACTAATAAAACCAGAACGAATCACGATGTAAGAAGCTTGATTTGGACTCATAATTAAGTTTAGAATCACCCTGTAGTTGAATCAAGATCGTAGGAGTTATGATGGAGAAGTTATCCCACTTTTAACCGAAGTGACTCCAATTTACCTTGTTTGGAGATTTGGCAATTTCTTCTTGATTCTAATCAAACCAGAATTAATCAAGATGTAAGAAGCTTGATTTGTACTCATAAATCAGTGCAGAATCATCCTGAAGTTGAATCAATATCATTGGACTTTTGATGAAGAAGTTATTCCACTTTTAACCGAAGTGATTCCAGTTTACCCTGTTTGGAGATTTGGCAATTTCTTCTTGATTCTAATCAAACCAGAATGAATCACGATGTAAGAATCTTGATTTGGAATCACAAATCAGTTTAGAATCACCCTGAAGTTGAATCAAGATCATAAGAGTTATGATGAAGAAGTTATCCCACTTTTAACCGACGTGATTCCAGTTTACCCTGTTTGGAGAGTTGGCAATTTTTTCTTGATACTAATAAAACCAGAACGAATCACGATGTAAGAAGCTTGATGTGGACTCATAATTAAGTTTAGAATCACCCTGAAGTTGAATCAAGATCATAGGAGTTATGATGGAGAAGTTATCCCACTTTTAACCGAAGTGACTCCAATTTACCTTGTTTGGAGATTTGGCAATTTCTTCTTGATACTAATAAAACCAGAATCAATCACGATGTAAGAAGCTTGATTTGGACTCATAAATCAGTGTAGAATGACCCTGAAGTTGAATAAATATCATTGGAGTTATGATGAAGAAAGTATCCCACTTTTATAAATCAGTTTAGAATCACCCTGAAGTTGAATCAAGATCATAGGAGTTATGATGAAGAACTTATCCCACTTTTAACCGCAGTGACTCCAGTTTACCCTGTTTGGAGATTTGGCAATTTCTACTTGAAACAAATAAAACCAGAATGAATCATGATGTAAGAAGCTTGATTTGGAATCATAAATCAGTGGATAATCACCCTGAAGTTTAATCAATATCATTGGAGTTATGATGAAGAAAGTATCCCACTTTTATAAATCAGTTTAGAATCACCCTAAATTTGAATCAAGATCATAGGAGTTATGATGAAGAAGTTATCCCACTTTTAACCGAAGTGAATCCAGTTTACCCTGTTTGGAGATTTGGCAATTTCTTCTTGATACGAATAAAACCAGAATGAATCACGATGTAAGAAGCTTGATTTGGACTCATAAATCAGTGTAGAATTACCCTAAAGTTGAATCAAGATCATGGGAGTTATGATGAAGAAGTTATCCCACTTTTAACCGAAGTGATTCCAGTTTACCCTGTTTGGAGAGTTGGCAATTTTTTATTCATACTAATAAAACCAGAACGAATCACGATGTAAGAAGCTTGATTTGGACTCTAGTTTACCTTGTTTGGAGATTTGGCAATTTCTTCTTGATTCTAATCAAAGCAGAATGAATCAAGATGTAAGAAGCTTGATTTGGACTCATAAATCAGTGTCGAATCATCCTGAAGTTGAATCAATATTATTGGAGTTATGATGAAGAAAGTATCCCACTTTTAACTAAAGTAATCCCAGTTTGCCATGTTTTGAGATTTGGCAATTTCTTCTTGATACTAATAAAACCAGAATGATTCACGATGTAAGAAGAATGATTTGGACGCATAAATCAGTGTAGAATCACCCTGAAGTTGAATCAAGATCATAGGAGTTATGATGAAGAAGTTATCCCACTTTTAACCGAATGGATTCCAGTTTGCCATGTTTTGAAAGTGTGCAATTTCTTCTTGATTCTAATCAAACCATAATGAATAAAGATTTAAGAATCTTGATTTGGACTCATAAATCAGTGGATAATCACCCTGAAGTTGAATCAATATCATAGGAGTTATGATGAAGAAGTTATCTCACTTTTAACCGAAGTGACTCCAGTTTACCCTGTTTGGAGATTTGGCAATATCTTCTTGATTCTAATCAAACCCTAATGAATCAAGATGTAAGAAGCTTGATTTGGACTCATAAATCAGTGTAGAATCATCCTGAAGTTGAATCAATATCATTGGAGTTATGATGAAGAAAGTATCCCACTTTTAACCGAAATGATCCCAGTTTGCCCTGTTTTGAGATTTGGCAATTTCTTCGTGATACAAATAAAACCAGAATAAATCACGAAGTAAGAAGCTTTATTTGGACTCAAAAATCAGTTTAGAATCACCCTGAAGTTGAATCAAGATCATAGGAGTTATGATGAAGAAGATATCCCACTTTTAACCGAAGTGACTCCAATTTACCTTGTTTGGAGATTTGACAATTTCTTCTTTATTCTAATCAAACCAGAATGAATCACAATGTAAGAAGCTTGATTTGGACTCATAAATCAGTTTAGAATCACCCTGAAGTTGAATCAAGATCATAGGAGTTATGATGAAGAAGTTATCCCACTTTTAACCAAAGTGACTCTAGTTTACCCGGTTTGGAGATTTGGCAATTTCTTCTTGATACGAATAAAACCAGAATGAATCACGATGTAAGAAGTTTGATTTGGACTCATAAATCATTGGAGAATTACCCTAAAGTTGAATCAAGATCATGGGAGTTATGATGAAGAAGTTATCCCACTTTTAACCGAAGTGATTCCAGTTTACCCTGTTTGGAGAGTTGGCAATTTTTTCTTCATAATAATAAAACCAGAACGAATCACGATGTAAGAAGCTTGATTTGGACTCATAATTAAGTTTAGAATCACCCTGAAGTTGAATCAAAATCATAGGAGTTATGATGGAGAAGTTATCCCACTTTTAACCGAAGTGACTCCAATTTACCTTGTTTGGAGATTTGGCAATTTCTTCTTGATTCTAATCAAACCAGAATTAATCAAGATGTAAGAAGCTTTATTTGGACTCATAAATCAGTTTAGAATTACCCTGAAGTTGAATCAAGATCATAGAAGTTATGATGAAGAAGTTATCCCACTTTTAACCGAAGTGACTCCAGTTTACCCTTTTTGGAGATTTGGCAATTTCTTCTTGATTGTAATCAAACCAGAATGAATCAAGATGTAAGAAGCTTGATTTGGACTCATAAATCAGTGTAGAATCATCATGAAGTTGAATCAATATAATTGGAGTTATGATGAAGAAGTTATCTCACTTTTAACCGAAGTGATTCCAGTTTGTCCTGATTGGAGATCTGGCAATTTATTCTTGATACTAATAAAAAAAGAATAAATCACGATGTAAGAAGCTTGATTTGGACTCATAAATCAGTGTAGAATCACCCCGAAGTTGAATCAAGATCATAAGAGTTATGATGAAGAAGTTATCCCACTTTTAACCGAAGTGATTCCAGATTACCCTGTTTGGAGATTTAGGAATTTCTTCTTGATACAAATAAAACCAGAATGAATCACGATGTAAGAAGCTTGATTTGGACTCATAAATCATTTTAGAATCACCCTGAATTTGAATCAAGATCACAGGAGTTATGATGAAGAAGTTATCCCACTTTTAACCGAAGTGACTCAAGTTTATCATGTTTGGAGAATTGGCAATTTCTTCTTGATTCTAATCAAACCAGAATGAATCCAGATGTAAGAAGCTTAATTTGGACTCATAAATCAGTGGATAATCACCCTGAAGTTGAATCAATATCATAGGAGTTATGATGAAGATGTTATTCCACTTTTAACCGAAGTGATTCCAGTTGCCCTATTTGGAGATTTGGCAATTTCTTGTTGATACTAATAAAACTAGAATGAATCACGTTGTAAGAAGCTTGATTTGGACTCATAAATCAGTGTAGAATCACCCTGAAGTTGAAGATAGATCATAGGAGTTATGATGAAGAAGTTATCCCACTTTTACCCGAAGTGACTCTAGTTTACCATGTTTGGAGATTTGGCAATTTCTTCTTGATTATAATCAAAACAGAATGAATCAAGATGTAAGAAGCTTTATTTGGACTCATAAATCAGTGGATATTCACCCTGAAGTTCAATCAGTATCATAGGGGTTATAATGAAGATGTTATTCCACTTTTAACCGAAGTGATTGCAGTTTACCCTGTTTGGACTCATAAATCAGTGTAGAATCATCCTGAAGTTGAATCAATATCATTGGAATTATGATGAAGAAGTTATCCCACTTTTAACCGAAGTGATCCCAGTTTACCCTGTTTGGAGATTTGGTAATTTATTCTTGATACTAATAAAACCAGAATGAATCACGATGTAAGAAGCTTGATTTGGACTCATAAATCAGTGTAGAATCATCCTGAAGTTGAATCAATATCATTGGAGTTATGATGAAGAAGTTATCCCACTTTTAACCGAAGTGATCTCAGTTTGCCCTGTTTTGAGATTTGGCACTTTCTTCTTGATACTAATAAAACCAGAATGAATCACGATGTAAGAAGCTTGATTTGGACTCATAAATCAGTGTAGAATCACCCTGAAGTTGAATCAAGATCATAGGAGTTATGATGAAGAACTTTTCCCACTTTTAACTGAAGTGATTCCAGTTTGCCCTATTTGGAGAGTTTGCAATTTCTTCTTGATTCTAATCAAACCATAATGAATCAAGATGTAAGAATCTTGATTTGGACTCATAAATCAGTGGATATTCACCCTGAAGTTGAATCAATATCATAGGTATTAGAGTGAAGCAAGACAAGGAGGTGTGAAGGCCAAACAAAAGAAGTGAAGGCCAAGCATCTCTAGCCTCAAGATATTGATCACACAACCAAGAAAATGAAAAGATGATCAAGGTGTGTGTGCAAGAAGAGAAGGAGGCTGTAGAGGCATGAAGTGTGTTGTAAGTAATGTAGACTTGCACAATAAAGAAAGGAGCCAGCAAGCTGAGAAGAACAAGAAGCCTTGTGCAAAGATTGTGCAAAGATAATAATGGGCAAAGTTTGTACAAAAATATTATCTTGCACAAGATTTGCACAAGAAAGATAATGATGTGCAAAGTTCGGGTCAGCCTCAAAACACCCAAAGATCAATGTGCAAAACAAGGGTTGAAGATAATCTTTGGTGCAAAGTTTGTGCAAAAGAATCAAAACCAATGTGCATAGTCCGGGTGAGCTTTATGTCGACTAAGAAAGAAGAAGCTAGTTGGCGCCAAGGATTTCGATTTGAATTTAAATGGGATCACATGTGACTTAAGGAATAAGGCTGATGGGAGCTATCCCTTTCACTCTCTTGCTGCAGAAAATTCTCTTGTCCTCTTCCTCCTTGGCTGCTTCCTAATAGCTTTGTTTATTCATTTCCTAGGATAGTATTAGTTTAATCTCTCCTTTGTCTTGTTGCTGCTGCTGTAAAACCTAAGGCTCTCCTCTATAAATAAAGAGGCAGCCTCATTGTAATGAACACACAAGAAATAAGAGACAAGCATTCATAAATTTCGTGTATAACTCATCTCTTTACTAAGTGTTCTATAAATTAGTCACAATGTAGGGAGTTAAGGTATACATGTTTTGGGTCTGCCTAAGGGCAGATCATGCTTGCCCATTCTACTCTAAAATCAGTTTAAACTCTTATTTATCTTCTCTTAAAGTCTAGCTTACTGATTCTATTTCCTATTCTCCTTAAGTGAACAAACTAAAAGTGTTGTGTCACTTCTCAAGGAATAGATTCAAACTAGAGTCTTTAATCTGTTCTTAGTTTAATTCTAATTATTGTATCAATCTCACAGCCACTTAATTTCTCTAGATTCAGATGGTTGTTTAGATTATTTTGCTGAGAGGATTCAATCACAAGTTGATTGTCTCTTCCATTATTAAAGAGTGAGTTCATGTTCTTAGCTATTCATAGCTTTTCCAACATGGTATCAGAGCTTTGTTGCTGTTCTTTGGCTGAACTCACTTCTTTTGTCAATTTCTTCATCTGAATCTCTCTCTCTCTCTTTCTCCTTTAAAATTCATTTTTGATGAGCTGTGTGTGGCTGGGATTCAAAACTTGGACAGTAGAGAGTGTAGATGAAGTATGTATTCAAAATCTATGAGTTTCTTTAAGATGCAAGTCTTTAAAGTTTTGTTTTTAATCAATGACTCTCCCCTTTATCTCCTCATTGTTTAATTCTTTGGATGAAAGATTAAAAATTTGTTCATGTCAGCTTGAGGGAGGGAGAAAAGATTAAACTTGTATCTTGAAGAACTCTTGAAAAAAAAAACGATTTCAAAAATATTTTGTGTTCATCTTGTCTAATGATTTCTTTAAAGAAGACAACATGGAGTTCTGTTTTGGTTTCTTCTCTCCCATGTGTAAGCTGTGGTTCTGATCTTGAGTTGGGATCCTAATCCAAGGCTAAGGGAGGGAAATGAAACAAAAGACTTCATCTGTTTTGTGCTTTAAAAACAGTTTTAAAAGATGAAGTTCTTGTTGGTTTTGTCTCAAACATTATCATCCTTTTCTACCCTTTGTCTCTTAATATTTTCAAACTTGGTAAAAGACTTTAAGTCTAATGAAACCAATGCTTGAGGGAGGGAGAAAGATTGATGATGATTTGAAGAAAATTGATTTGTAAGAGGATTTGAATTTTAGATTTAAAGAAAAGATCTTTGAAAGGTTTTAAAACTCTGAAAATGTTTTTGAACAGATTCTTGAGTAATCTGATTTCGAAAATGCTTTAAAAATGTGTTAACTGGTGGGATGTTCATGCCTCACCAGCATTGTGATCAGCCATGAAGCTTGAAGGCCAGGGACTGCAATTTGCTTCCGCAAAACTCTCATTCTCCTCCATACTCTTAGTCTCCATTATTCTCTCATACTCTTGTTACTTATTCTCTAATTCTATGGTTACTTATACTCTCTGGTTACTTTATTCTCTCCCATCATTCACTAATTTTGTGCTTTGAATCTGTCCATACTCAACAGGTTCTAAGTCTAAGAATGGTGATTGGTTTTTGTACTTGGTTGTCTCAAGAAGACAATGAAAGTTTGGTTGATCTAGAGCAGCATCAGAAGCAAGCTTTGGGGGTTAGAACCAATGGCCTCAGATTCATGGACCCAAGACAAGAAGATCTTGAGGAGAAGATACTGTAGGAAAGTGATGAATCAGCTCACCAGCAAGATGTTAGCTAAGGGCCAGTAAGCTTCATGTGAAGCATCAAGAAGAAAGAGGTGTTGCACAAGTTCAAATCATGGCGCTAAAACCCTCAGCAATCTGTTCAGATCATGGTTCAAACCATGAGTCACTTTTGGCGGTTTTAAAGACAATTCCAGGCCGCAGTTCAAATTAGAGAAGCTTCAAGTTCAATTCAAATAAAGCTAAGGTCATAGCTATCCAATGCACCGTGAAGGCTATACTCTTTTTGTCCTCATCATGGTTTTATCCCAAGTGGTTTTACATGGTGAGGTTTTTAATGAGGTAGTCATTTGCGTGTTGCAAGCTTGGCCTTTGGAAGCAATGGCTTCCGCAGCCCAACCTTGAGGGAGGGTATTAGAGTGAAGCAAGACAAGGAGGTGTGAAGGCCAAACAAAAGAAGTGAAGGCCAAGCATCTCCAGCCTCAAGATATTGATCACACAGCCAAGAAAATGAAAAGATGATCAAGGTGTGTGTGCAAGAAGAGAAGGAGGCTGTAGAGGCATGAAGTGTGTTGCAAGTAATCTAGACTTGCACAATAAAGAAAGGAGCCAGCAAGCTGAGAAGAACAAGAAGCCTTGTGCAAAGATTGTGCAAAGATAATGATGTGCAAAGTTTGTACAAAAAGATTATCTTGCACAAGATTTGCACAAGAAATATAATGATGTGGAAAGTTCGGGTCAGCCTCAAAACACCCAAAGATCAATGTGCAAAACAAGGGTTGAAGATAATCTTTGGTGCAAAGTTTGTGCAAAATAATCAAGACCAATGTGCATAGTCCGGGTGAGCTTTATGTCGACCAAGAAAGAAGAAGCTAGTTGGCGCCAAGGAATTCGGTTTGAATTCAAATGGGATCACATGTGAGCTTAAGGAATAAGGCTGCTGGGAGCTGTCCCTTTCACTCTCTTGCTGCAGAAAATTCTCTTGTCCTCTTCCTCCTTGGCTGCTTCCTCATAGCTTTGTTTATTCATTTCCTAAGATAGTATTAGTTTAATCTCTCCTTTGTCTTGTTGCTGCTGCTGTAAAACCTAAGGCTCTCCTCTATAAATAAAGAGGCAGCCTCATTGTAATGAACACACAAAAAATAAGAGACAAGCATTCATAAATTTTGTGTATAACTCATCTCTTTACTAAGTGTTCTTTAAATTAGTCACAATGTAGGGAGTTAAGGTATACATGTTTTGGGTCTGCCTAAGGGCAGATCATGCTTGCCCATTCTACTCTAAAATCAGTTTAAACTCTTATTTATCTTCTCTTAAACTCTAGCTTACTGATTCTATTTCCTATTCTCCTTAAGTGACCAAACTGAAAGTGTTGTGTCACTTCTCAAGGAATAGATTCAAACTAGAGTCTTTAATCTGTTCTTAGTTTAATTCTAATTATTGTATCAATCTCACAGACACTTAATTTCTCTAGATTCAGATGGTTGTGTAGATTATTTTGCTGAGAGGATTCAATCACAAGTTGATTGTTCTTCCATTATTAAAGAGTGATTTAATGTTCTTAGCTATTCATATCTTTTGCAACAATAGGAGTTATGATGAAGAAATTATCCCACTTTTAACCGAAGTGACTCCAATTTACCTTGTTTGGAGATTTGACAACTTTTTCTTGATTCTAATCAAACCAGAATGAATCAAGATGTAAGAAGCTTGATTTGGACTCATAAATAAGTGAAGAATCATCCTGAAGTTGAATCAATATCATTGGACTTATGATGAAGAAGTTATTCCACTTTTAACCGAAGTGATTCCATAGTGCCATGTTTGGAATTTTGGCAATTTCTTCTTGATTCTAATCAAACGAGAATGAATCACGATGTAAGAAGCTTGATTTGTACTCATAAATCAATGTAGAATTATCCTGAAGTTGAATCAATATCATAGGAGTTATGATGAAGAATTTATCCCACTTTTAACCGAAGTGATCCCAGTTTTCCCTGTTTTGAGATTTGGCAATTTCTTCTTGATACTAATAAAACCAGAATGAATCACGATGTAAGAAACTTGATTTGGATTCATAAATCAGTGTAGAATCACCCTGAAGTTGAATCAAGATCATAGGAGTTATGATGAAGAAGTTATCCCACTTTTAACCGAAGTGATTCCAGTTTACCCTGTTTGGAGATTTGGCAGTTTCTTCTTGATACTAATTGATGTGATCATGGACCGGATCACTAAGGAGGACAAGGAGGAGAGTCTAGATGAGCCACATGAAGCCACAATGCATCAACCATTTGATGAGGATGCTCTAGCCATTCCTGAAGGTCCCATGACTCGTTCCAGAGTCAAGAAGCTTAAGGAGAATGTTGTTGGATTACTCACTTCACATCCACAACAAGAAGGTCTTGGACAAGGTTTGATCCGAGATGTCTTGATCACCATTCAAGCCATCTCTACACAAAACTGAGTTAGTGTCTAGGCAGACATGGGGTGCGTGCTCTTTTCCTTGCTTTTGGTTTTGTCCCACGAGGTTTTCCAGGAGGAAGGTTTTTAACGAGGCCACAACTTGTCTACAAATCACCTAAGTGCTATACTCGGTCCAAGACTAATAGAAGTTGCATTTTATTTCATCTTAAACTTATAAACTATAGTTTGCTTTCTTTCCTTTTTTGGTTCATTGTCGAAACCCTAGAGAGTATGTTCTCTGGTTTCTTATTTAAAGGGTTCTCTACACCCTATTGTATTCATCCAACCTTTTCAATACAAGTCTTATTCATCTTGACGGCTCTCTCTCTCCCTAAAAGAAGTGTGCCGAGTTCTGGTGTGTCATATCCAGAGTCTAAGGGTGTTTAGTTTGGTGTGTAATATCCAAATCATTCATCTAGGAGTATCAAGAGATCATTCATCCCTCTTGTGTCACCATTCAATCCACACGCCTTGAAGAAATTGAGTCTTTGATTCGTTCTTGCAAGGATCTATCCATTCCCATCAACCAAAGAGCATCCTAGGGACGCATCACTAATAAAACCAGAATGAATCACGATGTAAGAAGATTCATTTGGATTCATAAACCAGTGTAGAATCACCCTGAAGTTTAATCAAGATCATAGGAGTTATGATGAAGAAGTTATCCCACTTTTAACCGAAGTGATCCAGTTTACCCTTTTTGGAGATTTGGCAATTTATTCTTGATACTAATAAAACCAGAATGAATCACGATGTAAGAAGCTTTATTTGGACTCATAAATCAGTGTAGAATCATCCTGAAGTTGAATCAATATCATTGGAGTTATGATAAAGAAGTTATCCCACTTTTAACCGAAGTGATCCCAGTTTGCCCTGTTTTGAGATTTGGCAATTTCTTCTTGATACTAATAAAAAAAAGAATTAATCACGATGTAAGAAGCTTGATTTGGACTCATTAATAAGCTTAGAATCACCCTGAATTTGAATCAAGATCATAGGAGTTATGATGAAGAAGTTATCCCACTTTTAACCGAAGTGATCCCAGTTTGCCCTGTTTTGAGATTTGGCAATTTCTTCTCAATAAAAATAAAACCAGAATGAATGACTATGTAAGAAGCTTGATTTGGACTCATTAATCAGTGTAGAGTCACCCTGAATTTGAATCAAGATTGAGTTATGATGAAGAAGTTATCCCACTTTTAACCGAAGTTATTTTAGTTTACCCTTTTTGGAGATTTGGCAATTTCTTCTTGATACAAATAAAACCAGAATGAATCACAATGTAAGAAGCTTGATTTGGACTCATAAATCAGTTTAGAATCACCCTGAATTTGAATCAAGATCATAGGAGTTATGATGAAGAAGTTATCCCACTTTTAACCGAAGTGACTCCAGTTTACCCTGTTTGGAGATTTGGCAATTTCTTCTTGATTCTAATCAAACAAGAATGAATCAAGATGTAAGAAGCTTGATTTGGAATCATAAATCAGTGTAGAATCATCCTGAAGTTGAACAAATATCATTGGAGTTATGATGAAGAGAGTATCCCACTTTTAACCGAAGTGATCCCAGTTTGCCCTGTTTGGAGATTTGGCAATTTCTTCTTGATACTAATAAAACTAGAATGAATCACGATGTAAGAAGCTTGATTTGGACTCATAAATCAGTGTAGAATTACCCTGAAGTTGTATCAAGATCATGTGAGTTATGATGAAGAAGGTATCCCACTTTTAACCGAAGTGATTCCAGTTTACCCTGTTTGGAGAGTTGGCAATTTTTTCTTGATACTGTAAGAAAACGAAGAACAGAGTGAAGAACAAGAGAGAGAGAGAGAGAGAGAGAGAGAGAGAGAGAGAGAGAGAGAGAGAGAGAGAGAGAGAGAGAGAGAGAGAGAGAGAGAGAGAGAGAGAGAGAGAGAGAACCGGGAGAGAAAGAGAGAGGGATACTCGACAAGAGAGAAAGAGTAAAGAAGGATCTGATTTCGTTACTTCATTTAGTCTGGGTACATACATTATTTAAAGACAAACTTGGAGAGACAGAAAAGAATAAAATCGTGTGGTCTGGCTTGTGAAAGTGACCTCTCCTAAACGGTTCCCAAGCTTAACCCACACATGTGATCTTTAGTCTATTTTATTCCCACTTGCCTCAGCTCCTCTCCAACGGATACCTCCCCTCTTTTGAACTTCAAATGTGCTTCTGAATGAGTAGCTGATCGAGTCTACATGTTTCCTTTCCTTCCAAGTCACTCTAGGTTTAGGTTTAGTTGCTTGGAAGTCAAGGTTGTACGGATTGCCTTGTGTGTCACGTATGTATGAACTAACCCTATTTTCCATTAGTAATGAAACCCTTGGTGTTTCTGATCCCTTTTCGAATGATCTGAGGGTGATTCTGGTTTGAACTCTTGAATGGAAACGTTGGGATGATTGGTTCCCTTGATAAAACAGAACAATGATCAATGGATTATGGAAGAAGGTAGTGATGAGGGTGACTCTTCAGTGAGAGATCGATGGAGAGATCAAACACTTGTGTAGAATTGCCTATGATCGAGCAGATCACCACTCAGACGTGATCACTAGGCAAGATGCAGAGGATTTGACTCCTTAGCAATCGATGTTCAGAGGCTGAACAAAGGATTCACAAGCTTTTAGAGAGATTTTGATAAAAAGACTGAATGATCTTATTGAAATCAAAACAGGAGTTTATGTAGAACATTGGGAACTAAACAAGACTTTCCAAATTGTAGAAAACAAGAAAGACTAAGGGAAAAACTATGCAGGACCGAAGACTGAGTAGTTGAAGAGCTTGGCTTGGTTCTGGTCTTGTTCTTCCATCGAATTTGGGTCTGGTTTGATGTAAACCATTCCAACAATGGCTTTCTCCATTCCTCTGGTTTGTGATCGAGTGATAGGGCCTTTAGAAAGGTTGAATGGGTCCTTAGCTTGGAAAGAGAAAACAGATCCTGATCCATCAAGGTTTTGGGTTGAAGTTGCATCTCTTTGGGCTGAAGAGGACACATCTTTTCCTTTAGCAAGTTTGGGCCAATTTCCTTCAGTTCCAGCTAGGTCCATCTCGCCTAGAGTGTTCAGCTCATCTTGTTCCCCATCAGTGTCACTCAGCTGGTTCAGCACGTTTGTTTCCTCTTCAGTGTCACTGAGCTGGTTCAGCTCACTCTGCTCCAAGACAGCTACTGGTTCAAGCTCGGTTACATCATCCCCTCCCCCTTTGAAAGGATTTGTCCTCAAATCTGAATCATCTGCACAATAAGGGATCAAGTCAGCAACATTGAAGGTAGAACTTACTGTGTACTTACCTTGGAGATCAATCTTGTAAGCATTGTTATTTATGCGTTCAAGCACACGGAAAGGTCCATCTGTTCTTGACATGAGTTTGGATTTTCTTTTAACAGGGAACCTTTCTTTCCTCAAGTGCACCCACACCAAGTCTCCTGGTTCTAGCACAAGTTCCCGTCTACCCTTGTTAGCATGCTTCTCATACTCCTTTGTCCTTTCCTCAATGTTCTTCTTCACCTGTTCATGCAAAGATACAACATACTTGGCCTTGGCTAAGCCATCAAGATTAGCTTGTTCACTGAGAGGTAATGGCAACAAGTCCAAGGGAGTTAAAGGATTGAATCCATACACAATCTGGAAAGGAGAAAACTTAGTAGCTCTATGAACAGAATGGTTGTATGCAAACTCTACATGTGGTAAACAATCTTCCCAAAACTTAAGGTTCTTTTTAACAACAGTACGCAAGAGAGTAGACAATGTTTTGTTTACTACTTCAGTTTGTCCATCAGTTTGTGGATGGCAAGTAGTAGAGAACATGAGTTTAGTTCCTAGTTTAGACCCCAATGTTTTCCAGAAATGACTTAGGAAGTTAGAGTCCCTATCAGAAACAATGGTTCTAGGCATTCCATGCAAGCGTACTGTTGAATAAGATGATTAAATGATAGAGGAAGCATAGAGGATTTGGGAGGAAGTAAGTTTTGGGTGTCCGTACAAAGGCCGTACAAGTGGCCGTACACCCAAACTTACCTTGAAGATGAAGTTACCCGGGGAAGAAGTAACTCGACCAAGAGTTACCCTTATCACTTACCATGCGGATAAAGCTTGACCAAAGGGATAAGAGAGGCGCGTCTGACAGGCTGGCTCATGGCTGGAAAGGAAGAGCATCTGGTCAAGATGCCTTTAGCATCAAGCGTGTGGAGCTTCTGGTCCAAGCATTTCAAATAGACGCTCCTCCCCGGATTGACTACACATGCTTTGGTCTTTGTTTATGTTGAACCTTATCCTAATCTTCCTCTATATATTGTAAACCTTGCTTACCATCAATCATAACGAGCATTTCAGTCTCTCTCTCGTTTATCTCTCTAAAACTTTCTCTAATGGTTTCTTAAGTCTACCCGTATTAGTCATTACTTTCTTATCAAGTCTCTCTATTCTTCACTCTATTTTCTGTCTATACTCAAGTTTCACTCAAGATTTCATGGTATCAGAGCCAGGTTCTCTTAGATCTGGGTTGTGATTGTTGAAGAACTCAAGAACACTCTTTTTGATCCGAAAATCACAAGATGGAGAACACCAAGACTACAGTCATTCCAGTTACACTTAAAGGTGGGAACTACTTGTTATGGTCTCGTGTAGTGAAGACCGCAGTGGGGAGTAAGGGCCTGTGGAGCCATGTCCTAGAAGATGAAGCTCCAAAGATCATCACTAAAGAAGGTGATAGGGAGGTGGTCGTGTGTGATGAAGTGAAGTGGATGCAAGAAGATCTACTGGTAATGTCTATCCTACAAAGTTCATTGGATCCGTCTATTTTGGAAGCTTATAGCTACTGTGAGAAGGCAAAAGACTTGTGGGATACACTTCAGAAGGTGTATGGAAACATCTCAAACCTCACTAGGGTATTTGAGTTAAAGAGGGCCATCAACAACCTTGCCCAAGAAGACATGGAGTTTACCAAGCATTTGGGAAAGTTTAGAGCTTTATGGTCAGAGCTTGAGATGCTGAGGCCAAGTACTACTGATCCTGATGAGCTGAATGAAAGGCGTGAGCAAGATAAGGTCTTTGGACTACTACTCACACTCAACTCCTCCTATAACGATCTTATCAAGCATATCCTGAGGTCAGAGAAGCTGCCAACCCTTGAAGAGGTATGCTCACAAATCCAGGAGCAAGGGTCATTAGGACTCTTTGGAGGAAAGGGGGAGCTCACACTAGCTAACCAAGCTGAGGTGCCTCAAGCAAACAAGGTCAACAGATATGAAGATAAGCGTGGCAATGGAAGCTATGAGGAAAGGAGGTTTAATGGTAACTGTGATCATTGCAAGAGACATGGTCACAAGAAGAATCAGTGCTGGATCCTTCACCCTCATCTCAAACCGGCCAAGTTCAACAAGGAGAGGGAAGCAAGGGCAAATGTCACATATGGAGCAAGTGATCAACATGGAACTGGTGCCTCAAGCCGTTCAAATGAAGCTGAGAATCGAGAAGGGGGTGAGAACAAGGCTTTGGTAACTTACACTGCCCACCAGACCAACCAACCAACCAGGACCAATGAGCATGAGTTCATCCGGAGATCAGACATGGATGCACTCATCAAAATGCTCGAGGAGATTGGTAAAACTCTTGGTACTGTATATGGGTACTCATTTGGTGCATCTAAGACTGCTAGTGTCCTTGATCATACTGATAATGCTTATACTCATGCTAGGATAGTTGGTCAATCTCATACTGCTCATAACATGACAAAACCTTTAATAATTGATTCTGGTGCATCTCATCATATGATAAGTGATACTAGTCGTATTAGAGATATAGAACCAGCAAATGGACATGTTATGATTGCTAATGGAGATAGAATTCCAATTAGAGGTAAACGCAAGTTGAAATTGTTTGATAAGGAGACTAGCGAAGAAGTTATCCCACTTTTAACGAAGTGACTCCAGATTACCCTGTTTGGAGATTTGACAATTTCTTCTTGATTCTAATCAAACCAGAATGAATTAAGATGTAAGGAGCTTGATTTGGACTCATAAATCAGTACAGAATCATCCTGAAGTTGAATAAATATCATTGGACTTATGATGAAGAAGTTATCCCACTTTTAACCGAAGTGATTCCAATTTGCCCTGTTTGGAGATTTGGCAATTTATTCTTGATACTAATAAAACCAGAATTAATCACGATGTAAGAAGCTTGATTTGGACTCATTAATAAGTGTAGAAACACCCTGAGGTTGAATCAAGATCATAGGAGTTATGATGAAGAAGTTTTCCCACTTTTAACCGAAGTGATTCTAGTTTACCCTGTTTGGGGATTTGGCAATTTCGTCTTGATATAAATAAAACCAGAATTAATAACGATGTAAGAAGCTTGATTTGGACTCATAAATCAGTTTAGAATCACCCTGAATTTGAATCAAGATCATAGGAGTTATGATGAAGAAGTTAGCCCACTTTTAACCGAAGAGACTCCAGTTTACCCTGTTTGAAGATTTCACAATTTCCTCTTGATTATAATCAAACCAGAATGAATCAAGATGTAAGAAGCTTGATTTGGACTCTTAAATCAGTGTAGAATAATCCTGAAGTTGAATCAATATCATTGGATTTATGATGAAGAAGTTATCTCACTTTTAACCGTAGTGATTCCAGTTTGTCCTGTTTGGAGATTTGGCAATTTCTTCTTGATACAAAAAAAAAACAGAATGAATCACGATGTAAGAAGCTTGATTTGGACTTATAAATAAGTTTAGAATCACCCTGAATTTGAATCAAGATCATAGGAGTTATGATGAAGAAGTTATCCCACTTTTAACCGAAGTGACTCCAGTTTACCCTGTTTGGAGATTTGGCAATTTCATATTAATTCTAATCAAACCAGAATGAATCAAGATGTAAAAAGCTTGATTTGGACCCGTAAATCAGTGTAGAATCATCCTGAAGTTGAATCAATATCATTGGAGTTATGATGAAGAAGCTATCCCACTTTTAACCGAAGTGATCCCAGTTTGCCCTGTTTTGAGATTTGGCAATTTCTTCTTGATACTAATAAAACCAGAATTAATCACGATGTAAGAAGCTTGATTTGGACTCATAAATCAGTGTAGAATCACCCTGAAGTTGAATCAAGATCATATGAGTTATGATGAAGAAGTTATCCCACTTTTAACCGAAGTGATTCCAGTTTGCCCTGTTTGGAGAGTTTGCAATTTCTTCTTGATTCTAATCAAACCATAATGAATCAAGATGTAAGAATCTTGATTTGGACTCATAAATCAGTGGATAATCACCCTGAATTTGAATCAATATATAGGAGTTATGATGAAGAAGTTATCCCACTTTTAACCGAAGTGAATCCAGTTTACCCTGTGTGGAGATTTGGCAATTTTTTCTTGATACTAATAAAACCAGAATGATTCACGATGTAAGAAGCTTTAATTGGACTCATTAATCAGTGTAGAATCACCCTGAAGTTGAATCAAGATCATAGGAGTTACGATGAAGAAGTTATCCCACTTTTAACTGAAGTAATTCTAGTTTGCACTGTTTGGAGAGTTCGCAATTTCTTCTTGATACTAATAAAACCAGAATGAATCACGATGTAAGAAGCTTGATTTGGACTCATAAATCAGTGTAGAATCACCCTGAAGTTGAATCAAGATCATAGGAGTTATGATGAAGAAGTTATCCCACTTTTAACCAAAGTGACTCCAATTTACCTTGTTTGGAGATTTGGAAATTTCTTCTTGATACTAATAAAACCAGAATGAATCACGATGTAAGAAGCTTGATTTGGACTCATAAATCAGTGTAGAATCACCCTGAAGTTGAATCAAGATCATAGGAGTTATGATGAAGAAGTTATCCCACTTTTAACCGAAGTGATTCCAGTTTGCCCTGTTTGGAGAGTTTGCAATTTCTTCTTGATTCTAATCAAACCATAATGAATCAAGATGTAATAATCTTGATTTGGACTCATAAATCAGTGGATAATCACCCTAAATTTAAATCAATATATAGGAGTTATGATGAAGAAGTTATCCCACTTTTAACAGAAGTGAAGCCAGTTTACCCTGTTTGGAGATTTGGCAATTTCTTCTTGATACTAATAAAACCATAATGATTCACGATGTAAGAAGCTTTACTTGTACTCATAAATCAGTGTAGAATCACCCTGAAGTTGAAACAAGGAGAGTACTTGTATCCAGATATGTAAAGTTTATGGAAGGCAAAGGGTTTTATGCTGAGAAGAATTGGGATGAGCTCAAAGATTTTTCTCAAGCATCAGACAAGGCCAATAATCTGAGAATTATTATGGAAAATCTTGGCATCAGTTTGTCAAAAGAACCTGAAAAAGTCAGGGAGGTTCCCAATCATGCTATAGAAGAGGATGAGGAAGATATTGGAGTCACTTATCCTGATCATGAGGGGGGCAATAGGAATGGAGAGCCTAAAGAGAACTCAGTACCTCATGATCAAGATGAGATGCCATCATAATCAGAAACTGAGACTCAAGTAGGTGAACCAAGTGAAACAAATGAGGAAGAACATGATCAGATATAGCCTTTGAGAAGGAGTACAAGAATCAAGAAACCTGCTTCGAACTGGATCAATACAAGAGTGTACTTCAATGCTGAAGCTGTGGCTCATCCAATGAGTGCAGTATGTTCCCTTGCTCAATATCCTGAAGAGCATCAAGTCTTCATTGGGGAATTGGACCAGAAATACATCCCAAAATCTTCTGAAGAGGCTATGCAACATGAGGAGTGGAGAGATTCTGTTGGAGATGAGATTAATGCCACGATCAAGAATGATACATGGTTTGATAATGAGCTCCCCAAAGACAAGAAATCTGTAAAAAGTCGCCTCATATACACCATCAAGTACTTAGCCAATGGAAAACCAGAAAGGAGAAAGACAAGGCTACTTGCAAGAGGATACACTCAGGTGTATGGGGAACATTACCTTGATACATTTGCACTAGTGGCCAAGCTTCATACTAAAAGGATTCTTCTATCACTTGTTGTCAACTTAGAATGGGATATGGCAGATGGATGTGAAGAATGCCTTTCTACAAGGAGAGTTGGAAGATGAGGTATACATGAGACCACTTCCTGGCCTAGAAAGCATGATCAAACCAGGGAATGTATTAAGGTTGAAGAAGGCAATCTATGGCTTGAAGCAATCTCCAAGGGCTTGGTATCATAAGCTCAGCACCACACTCAATGGTAGAGGATTTGTGAAATCTGAGGCAGATCATACTCTCTTCACTCTAACCAGAAAGCAAGGGATTGTGGTCATTCTAGTGTATGTTGATGACATTATCATCACTGGCAGTGACAAGGAAGGTATGCTCTCAACCAAAGCTTTCCATAAATCATCTTTTGATATCAAAGACTTGGGTGAGTTGAAGTACTTCCTAGAAATTGAAATATGCCGCTCTAAAGAGAGGCTTTTCTTATCCCAAAGGAAGTACACACTTGATCTTTTAAATGAGGCAGGAAACCTTGGAGGAAGACATGCCAAAACCCCATTGGAAGAAATGTACAACGTATTGCGAGAGG
The DNA here is from genome assembly GCA_905132885.1 of Moricandia moricandioides. Classification (NCBI taxonomy): domain Eukaryota; kingdom Viridiplantae; phylum Streptophyta; class Magnoliopsida; order Brassicales; family Brassicaceae; genus Moricandia; species Moricandia moricandioides. The sequence goes on from CAJHQQ010001630.1 coordinate 78,796, forward strand.
GGGAGTTTGAAGACTCCCTTTGAAGATGTAAAGAAGTATAGGTGGATGGTTGGGAAGCTCATATATCTAACTATCACTCGGTCAGATGTGTGTTTTGTTGTGAACCAAGTCAGTCAGAATATGCAAACCCCTAAGGTTCATCACTGGAACATGGTGGAGAGGATCTTGAGATACTTCAGAGAAGCTCCTTGTCAAGGTGTTTGGATGGGATGCAATGGAACCACTGAGATCACTGGATATTGTGATGCTGATTGGGCAGGAGATAGGGTTGATAGGAGATCAACTACTGGGTATTGTACATTCATTGGAGGCAACTTGGTGACTTGGAAGAGCAAGAAGCAGAAGGCGGTGTCATGTTCAAGTGATGAGGCAGAGTACCGATCTATGAGGAAGCTTACTAGTGCACTCATATGGATCAATAGACTGCTAAAGGACTTGGGTATTGAGATCACCACGCCCATGACTATGCATTGTGACAACCAAGAAGCAATACACATTGCATCTAATTCAGTCTTTCATGAGAGGATAAAGCATATAGAAGTGGACTGTCATAAGGTGAGGCAAGCAGTGGACCAGCAAGTCATTCTTCCATGCTACACTAGAAGTGAAGATCAACTAACTGAGATATTAACTAAGGCATCTAGCAGTAAGGTTTGTGAGCTCATTCATCCTAAGCTTGGACTCATAGACCTCACATGTCACTGATCCTCTTGCAATGAAGTGTTCTACTCTTTTTCCTTTGCTTGGTTTTTATCCCAAGTGGTTTTTTTTAAGTAAAGGTTTTAATGAGGGAATGCTTCATCGTTCCCAAACTTGACCAGTCCCTATGGTCAAACTTGAGGGGGAGTGTTGACATGAAGAAATAAATGGCATGGAGACAATCAGATTAAGCAAAGGATCAACCTACCTTGGAATGCAAGTCTGTCCGTACAACCTAACATAGCTTGGAGTGCAAGATGGAGAAGAGGTCTGCATAAATCAGAAGATGGCTTTCTCTGCCTAATAAAGAAGTATTTAATTAATCAGAAGACAAGAGAGCTGTTGGGAGCAAAGGTCACGAGATGGGAAGGATTTAAACACTTCTGGACCACTTATGGACTGTTTCGGTCCTGTCCCTTTCACCCTCTTTGCTTGAGCCACTTCTGTCCAAGAGTGCATTTGTTTAATACTTCTGCAGGTCTCTTTGTTTAATAGTTTATTGGGGATTTGTCTCCCTTTAAATATAGATGTACCATGAATCAATTAAGGCAAGGAAATCATTTCCTCACTACTCTCTCTCTCTAAATTTTGAAATCTACTCTCTCTCTTCTATCTCTCTCTTGTTCTTCATGTTCATCATTCTCCATACACAATAAAGTCTCAAATTTATATATTCTTACAAAATCTCCAACAGGGTAAACTGGAATCACTTCAGTTAAAAGTGGGATACCTTCTTCATCATAACTCCTATGATATTGATTCAACTTTAGGGTGATTCTCCATTGATTTATGAGTCCAAATCAAGCTTCTTACATCTTGATTCATTATGGTTTGATTAGAATCAAAAATAAATTGCCAAACCTCCAAATAGGGTAAACTGGAATCAATGCGGTTAAAAGTGGGATAACTTCTTCATCATAACCCCTATGATAGTGATTCAATTTCAGGGTGAATATCCACTGATTTATGAGTCCAAATCAAGCTTCTTACATCGTGATTCATTATGGTTTGATTATAATCAAGAAGAAATTGTTAAATCTCCAAACAGGGTAAACTGGAATTACTTCGGTTAAAAGTGGGATAACTTTTTCATCATAACTCCTACGATATTGATTCAACTTCAAGGTAATTATCCACTGATTTATGAGTCCAAATCAAGATTCTTGCATCTTGATTATTTCTGTTTTGATTAGAATTAAGAATAAATTGCCAAATCTCCAAACAGGATAAAATGAAATCAATTTTGTTAAAAGTGGGATAACTTCTTCATCATAACTCCTATGATATTGGTTTAACTTCAGGGTGATTATCCCCTGATTTATAATTCCAAATTATGCTTCTTACATCTTAATTCATTCAGTTTTTATTAGAATCAAGAAGAAATTGCCAAATCTCCAACAGGGTAAACTGGAATAAATTCTGTTAAAAGTGGAAGAACTTCTTCATCATAACTCCTATGATATTGATTCAACTTTAGGGTGATTCCCCACTGATTTATGAGTCCAAATAAACTTCTAACATCTTGATTCACTTCGGCTAAAAGTAGAATAACTTTTTCATCATAATTCCTATGATATTGATTCAACTTCAGAGTGATTATCCACTTATTATTGAGTCCAAGTAAAGCTTCTTGCATCTTGATTCATTCTGGTTTGATTTGAATAGAGAAGAAATTGTCAAATCTCCAAACATGGTAAACTTGAATCACTCGGTTAAAAGTGGGATAACTTCTTCATCATAACTCCTATGATATTGATTAAACTTCAGGGTGATTACCCACTGATTTAGGAGTCTGAATCAAGCTTCTTACATCTGGATTCCTTCTGGTTTGATTATAATCAAGAAGAAATTGCCAAATCTCCAAACAGGGTAAACTGGAATCACTTTGGTTAAAAGTGGGATAACTTCTTCATCATAACTCCTATGATATTGATTCAACTTCAGGGTGAATATCCACTGATTTATGAGTCCAAATAAAGCTTCTTACATCGTGGTTCATTATGGTTTGATTAGAATCAAATAGAAATTTCCAAATTTCCAAACAGGGTAAACTGAAATCACTTCGGTTAAAAGTGGGATAATTTCTTCATCTTAACTCCTATGATATTGATTCAACTTCAGGGTGATTATCCACTGATTTATGAGTCCAAGTCAAGCTTCTTGCATCTTGATTCATTCTGTTTTGAATTAGAATTAAGAAGAAATTGCCAAATCTCCAAACAGGATAAACTGAAATCACTTCGGTTAAAAGTGGGATAACTTCTCCATCATAAGTCCTATGATATTGATTCAACTTCAGGGTGATTCTCCAGAGATTTATTATTCCAAATCAAGCTTCTTAAATCATGAATCAATCTGGTCTGATTAGAATCAAGAAGAAATTTTCAAATCTCCAAATAGGGTAAATTGGAATCACTTCGGTTAAAAGTGGGATAACATCTTCATCATAACTCTTATGATATTGATTCAACTTAAGGGTGATTCTCCAGTGATTTATGATTCCAGTTCAAGCTTCTTATATCGTAAATAAATCTGGTCTGATTAGAATCAAGAAGAAATTGACAAATATCCAAACAGGATAAATTGGAATCACTTTTGTTAAAGTGGGATAACTTCTTCATCATAACTCATATGATATTTATTCAACTTTAGGCTGATTCTCCACTGATTTATGAGTTCAAATAAAGCTTCTTAAATCTTGATTCATTGTGGTTTGATTAGAATTAAGAAGAAATTCCCAAATCTCCAAACATGATAAACTGAAACCACTTCAGTTAAAAATGGGATAACTTCTTCATCATAACTCTTATGATATTGGTTTAACTTCAGTGTTAATATCCACTGATTTATGAGTCCAAATTAAACTTCTTCCATCTTGTTTCATTCTGGTTTAATTAGAATCAAGAAGAAATTGCCAAATCTCCAACACGGTAAACTGGAATCACTTCGGTTAAAAGTGGGATAACTTCTTCATCATAACTCCTATGATATTGATTCAACTTCAGGGTGAATATCCACTGACTTATCAGTCCAAATCAAACTTCTTACATCGTGATTCATTATGGTTTGACTATAATCAAGAAGAAATTGTCAAATCTCCAAACAGGGTAAACTGGAATCACTTCGGTTAAAAGCGTGATAACTTCTTCATCATAATTCCTATGATATTGATTAAACTTCAGAGTGATTATCCACTGATTTTTTATTCCAAATCAAGTTTCTTGCATCTTGATTCATTCTGGTTTGATAAGAATCAAGAAGAAATTGTCAAATCTCCATACAGAGTAAACTGGAATCACTTAGGTTAAAAGTGGGATAACTTCTTTATCATAATTCCTATGAAATTGATTCAACTTCAAGTTGAATATCCACTGATTTATGAGTACAAATAAAACTTCTTCCATCGTGATTCATTATGGTTTGATTATAATCAAGAAGAAATTGACAAAACTCCAAACAAGGTAAACTGGAATTACTTCGGTTAAAAGCGGGATAATTTCTTCATCATAATTCCTATGATATTGTTTAAACTTCAGGGTGATTATCCACTGATTTTTGAGTCCAAGTCAAGATTCATTCACCTTGATTCATTGTGGTTTGATTAGAATCAAGAAGAAATTAAAAATTTCCAAACAGGGTAAACTGGAATCACTTCGGTTAAAAGTGGGATAACTTCTTCATCATAACTCCTATGATACTGATTCAACTTCAGGGTGATTATACATTGATTTATGAGTACAAATCAAGATTCTTACGTATTGATTAATTCTGTTTTGATTAGATTCAAGAAGAAATTGTCAAATTTCTAAACAGGGTAAATTGGAATCAGTTCGGTTAAAAGTAGGATAACTTCTTCATCACAACTACTATGATATTGATTCAACTTCATGGTGAATATCCACTGGTTTATGAGTCCAAATCAAGCTTCTTACGTCGTGATTCATTCTGGTTTGATTAGAATTAAGTAGAAATTGCCAAATCTCTAAATAGGATAAACTGGAATCACTTCGATTAAAAGTGGGATAACTTTTTCATCATAACTCCTATGATATTGGTTCTAACTTAGGGTGATTATCCACTGATGTATGAGTCCAAATCAAACTTCTTACATCGTGATTCATTCGGTTTGAGTAGAATCAAGAAGAAATTGCCAAATCTCCAAACAGCGTAAACTGGAATAACTTTGGTTAATAGTGGGATAACTTCTTCATCATAACTCCTATGATATTGATTCAGCTTCAGGGTGAATATCCACTGATTTATGAGTCCAAATCAAACTTATTACATCGTGATTCATTATGGTTTGATTAGAATCAAGAAGAAATCAAAATTTCCAAACAGGAAAAACTGGAATCACTTCTGTTAAAAGTGGGATAACTTCTTCCTCATAAGTCCTATGATATTGATTCAACTTAACGGTGATTCTCCAGTGATTTATGATTCCAATTCAAGCTTCTTATATCGTAAATCAATCTGGTCTGATTAGAATCAAGAAGATTTTGCCAAATCTCCAAACATGATAAATTGGAATCACTTTTCTTAAAAGTGAGATAACTTCTTCATCGTAACTCCTATGATATTTATTCAACTTTAGGCTGATTCTTCACTGATTTATGAGTTCAAATCAAGCTTCTTACATCTTGATTCATTGTGGTTTGATTATAATTAAGAAGAAATTGCCAAATTTCCAAACATGATAAACTGAAATCACTTCATTTAAAAATGGGATAACTTCTTCATCATAACTCCTATGATATTGGTTTAATTTCATGGTTATTATCCATTGATTTACGAGTCCAAATTAAGCTTCTTACATCTTAATTCATTCTGTTTTGATTAGAATCAAAAATAAATTGCCAAATCTCCAACATGGTAAACTGGAATCACTTCGGTTAAAAGTGGGATAACTTCTTCATCATAACTCCTATGATATTGATTCAACTTCAATGTGAATATCCACTGACTTATCAGTCCAAATCAAACTTCTTACATCGTGATTCATTATGGTTTTATTATAATCAAGAAGAAATTGTCAAATCTCCAAACAGGGTAAACTGGAATCACTTCGGTTAAAAGCGGGATAACTTCTTCATCATAATTCCTATGATATTGATAAAACTTCAGGGTGATTATCCATTGATTTTTTATTCCAAATCAAGTTTCTTGCGTTTTGATTCATTCTGGTTTGATTAGAATCAAGAAGAAATTGCCAAATCTCCAAACAGGGTAAACTAGAATCACTTCTTCATCATAACTCCAATGATATTGGTTCAACTTCAGGGTGATTATCTACTGATTTATGAGTCAAAATAAAGATTCTGAAATTTTTATTCGGTCTGGTTTGATTAGAATCAAGAAGAAATTGCTAAATCTCCAAACAGGGTAAACGGGAATCACTTCGGCTAAAAGTGGGATAAGTTCTTCATCATAACTCCCATGATATTGATTCAACTTCCGGGTGATTATCCACTGATTTATGAGTCCAAATCAATATTCTTTCATCTTGATTCATTCTGGTTTGATTAGAATAAAAAAGAAATTGCCAAATCTCCAAACAGGGTAAATTGGCATCACTTCGGTTAAAAGTTGGATAATTTCTTCATCATAACTCCTATGATATTGATTCAACTTCAGGGTGAATATTCACTGATTTTTGAGTCCAAATCAAGCTTCTTGCATCTTGATCCATTCTTGTTTGATTAGAATCAAGAAGAAATTGTCAAATCTCCAAACAGGATAAACTGGAATCACTTTCGGTTAACAGTGGGATAACTTCTTCATCATAAGTCCTATGATATTGATTCAACTTCAAGGTGATTCTCCAGAGATTTATTATTCCAAATCAAGCTTCTTAAATCGTGAATCAATCTGGTCAGATTAGAATCGAGAAGAAATTGTCAAATCTCCAAACAAGGTAAATTGGAATCACTTCGGTTAAAAGTGGGATAACATCTTCATCATAACTCTTATGATATTGATTCAACTTAACGGTGATTCTCCAGTGATTTATGATTCCAATTCAAGCTTCTTATATCGTAAATCAATCTGGTCTGATTAGTATCAAGAAGAATTTGCCAAATCTCCAAACATGGTAAATTGGAATCACTTCGGTTAAAAGTGGGATAACTTCTTCATCCTAACTCCTATGATATTGGTTCAACCTCAGGGTGATTATCCACAGATATATGAGTCCAAATAAAGCTTCTTACATCTTGATTCATTCTGGTTTGATTAGAATCAAGAAGACATTGCCAAATCTCTAAACAGTGCAAACTAGAATCACTTTGGTTAAAAGTGGGATAACTTCTTCATCATAACTCCTATGATATTTATTCAATTTCAGGGTATTTATCCACTGATTTATTAGTCCAAATCAAGCTTCTTGCATATTTATCCATTCTTGTTTGATTAGAATCAAGTAGAAATTGTCAAATCTCCAAACAGGATAAACATGAATCAATTTCGGTTAACAGTGGGATAACTTCTTCATCATAACTCCTATGATATTGATTCAACTTCAGGGTGATTCTCCAGAGATTTATTATTCTCAATCAAGCTTCTTAAATCGTGAATCAATCTGGTCAGATTAGAATAGAGAAGAAATTTTCAAATCTCCAAACAGGGTAAATTGGAATCACTTCGGTTAAAAGTGGGATAACATCTTCATTATAACTCTTATGATATTGATTCAACTTAAGGGTGATTCTCCAGTGATTTATGATTCCAATTCAAGCTTCTTATATCGTAAATCAATCTGGTCTGATTAGTATCAAGAAGAATTTGCCAAATCTCCAAACAGGGTAAATTGGAATCACTTCGGTTAAAAGTGGGATAACTTCTTCATCCTAACTCCTATGATATTGGTTCAACCTCAGGGTGATTATCCACTGATATATGAGTCCAAATCAAGCTTCTTGCATCTTCATTCATTATTTTTTTATTAGAATCCAGAAGAAATTGCCAAATCTTCAAACATCATAAACTGGAATCACATTCGGTTAAAAGTGCGAAAACTTCTTCATTGCAAGTCCTATGATATTGATTTACCTTCATGGTGAATCTCCAGTGATTAATGATTCCAAATCAGGCTTCTTAAACTGTGAATCAATCTGGTCTGATTAGAATCAAGAAGAAATTGCAAAATCTCCAAAAATGGTAAATTGGAATCACTTCGGTTAAAAGTGGGATAACTTCTTCATCATAACTTTTATGATATTGGTTCTAACTCAGGGTGAGTATCCACTGATATGTGAGTCCAAATAAGGCCTCTTACATCGTGATTCATTCTTTTTTGATTAGAATCAAGAAGAAATTATCAAATCTACAAACAGGATAAACTGGAATCACTTTGGTTAAAAGTAGAATAACTTCTTCATCGTAACTCCTATGATATTGATTCAACTTGAGGGTGAATATCCACTGATTTATGAGTCAAAATAAAACTTCTTACATCTTGATTCATTATGGTTTGATTATAATCAAGAAGAAATTGTCAAATCTCCAAACAGGATAAACTGGAATCACTTCGGTTAAAAGCGGGATAACTTCTTCTTCATAATTCCTATGATATTGATTAAACTTCAGGGTGATTATACACTGATTTTTGAGTCCAAATCAAGCTTCTTGCATCTTTATTCATTTTGGTTTGATTAGAATCAAAAAGAAATTATCAAATCTCCAAATAGGATAAACTGGAATCACTTCGGTTAAAACTGGGATAACTTCTTTTTCATAACTCCAATGATATTGGTTCGACTTCAGGGTGAATATTCACTGATGTATGAGTCCAAATCAAGCTTCTTACATCTTGATTCATTATGTTTTGATTAGAATTAGGAAGAAATTGCCAAATCTCCAAACAAGGTAAACTAAAATCACTTCGGTTAAAAGTGGGATAATTTTTTCATCATAACTCCTATGATATTGGTATTAAACTGAAGGCATTTGAGGTCTGTGCAAAAATAGGGCAGAAGACAAAACTCTTAAGAGAAGAAGACAAAAGAAGCTCTTAAGAGAAGAAGACAAAGTGAGCAAAAAAGGAGAATACCTATAGCGTCAAAGTGAGCACTTCAGAAAAGCAACATTGTGTACTTTGATACTATAGGGAAAAGGACAACTTTTGAAGAAAAAGGCATATTACCTACAGTACCAAAGTGGGCGATTTGAAAAACCTGTATTGAGCACTTTGGTGCTGTAGGTATGCGCAAACACTGTTCACTATAGCCTAAAATATCTTTGTCTCCTTTCCAAAACCCTAATATTTGTACCTTGGCTATAAAAGCACTCTTTGTACTCAGATCTAAAAAAAGAGAGAGTGGGGTTTCCCTTCCTCCTTCATGGATTTAAATATATTATCCTTCTATTACTCTCTCTCTTGTTCTTGAGTCTGAAACTCTAATCTATTATTCTCTCGTACTTCTAGTCTCTTAATCTCTGTTATTGATTCTCTTGTCCACTCATAAACACTCTCATCAATCTCTGTTCTTAAATCTCCATTAAAAGTTCTCATCTTGCTCTATTGGACCTTTACACACAAACACATCCAGTGAAGAACAGAGTAGAGATCTCTTTAAAAACTCACATGGTATCAGAGCCAGGTTCATCAGAACCTGGTTGAAGCTTCCACAAATCACTTGCTCTCATCTCAGCTCAAATCAAACCCTTGAAGACAGATCTAGTCGAGCTCAGTTCATTCAAGAAGACGAAGGTTGAAGCTTAGCGTGGGTTCTTGGTTTCTGGTCCTTTCTCATGTTCTAACTGATGGAGTGACTCTTTGGAAGCTGAGGTGTATGGAGAGGCCTCGCGAACCTCATCCAAGGCGCCTTGTCCATGAGCTTTCTCATCCGGTTCATCATGTAAGCTGTCCAAGGAGATGGTGCCTATAAGAAAAGAAGAAAGGAGGGGTCTTTGAGCTAGAGAACAAGGTGGCGAGGCATGGACTGAAGGATGTTATTTTTAGAGAATAGAGCAGAGATTATACTGGAATATGATGAACTTGCTCAA